>JAQNDB010004022.1:0-25984 GCA_029204045.2 Tillandsia leiboldiana | reverse complement strand
GCGGCGCAGTTGAGGTTGGTCCCGTGTGTTATTTTTTGCAGTGTTTTTTAGCAAAGTTTTGAGCGTCCTTTTGGACATTGGACTTGACCCCTTACTCTCGGGTGTGATTTAGGGTAACTGTGTTTTACTGATCGTTTTTTGCGGGCAGGACCCCGACGGCTGTTCCGTTTTTTGTGTGCGGATTCTGTTTTGAGCGTCTGGGTCTCGGCACGTGCAACCGTTTTTGAGTGCGGACTCGTTTTGCATGGGGGTTTTCGGGCACCGTGCACGGTTTTGCGTTGCGGGTTTCGGCACCGTGCTCCATTTTGCATGCGGACTCCGACGGTTGTGCACCGTTTTGCGGCAACATTGTTTTACTATGCCGGATTGAGGGTGCCTTACACTATTTGGATCTACGCGTCCAAGGATTACCGTCGTGTTCTTCGGGGAAGTTTCTGAGATTCGCCCGAAGGTATACTTCTTTCCCCTTTGCTGTGCAGAGTATTACAGTTTGTGTTTGTTTTTGGACTTTCGGCTCACCGTGTTGTGGAATTTGTAACTCGGCCTCCGGGACTCGGATTTTTGACGTCCAGGTACTCCATTGGAAGGTCTCGACGCGGCGATCGCACAGTATTTTGATGGGATTTTTCAGAGTCCGTTCTGCAGATGAAAATTTCACATCTTCGGGGCTGGTTTCAACAGATGGTGTATACTTGGATATTTTAGCATAAAGTGTAACTTTGGACCTTTTGTTGTACCCAGGAGGGTTCGCGAGTGTTTTTGAACACTGCAAGGAGCCGAGGTGGCGTGACATGTAACGTGGATACGGGTTCAGCGGATTGTGCGAGCAAGTGGCCACGCTCTTCATCGACCCCAGGTTTGCCTGGATTGAACACTTCAGGTGGTAAGCTTAATACAGTAACTGTATAAGGCAATGATTAGTTATGGCAAATATAAGTTCACTTGTGGGGATGTCACCCCTCGATGACTGACAGCAGGCATATTTGATGTACAAACGATATGAGCGAAAGGTAAGCAAGGAATGGCCTACTTGGGTGAGATTGGATACCATAGTGGGAATACTTTAGCATGCTTTGCTAATATATGTTTCACCCACTTTATCGTTTCTGAGGACAAAAGCATGCTTGTATGGACATATAGTTAGGCCATCTTTTATTGCTACACTACTTATTGGAATGACTACGAGAAACCATGCTTTTCCTTTCTCCTTCTTTGTTTGTCAGGTGGTCAGTGTGCTCGGGTTCGAGCAGGGATCTGGGTAGTGTAGTCGGGACTTGGTGTCTGGGACAGTTGGATTAGTTGTGGGCTTTGCGGCAACCGCGGATATTGGGCGGTTGAACGGATATTTATTTATGCACCAGATTGGGTATCTGAAATCTCTAGTGGACAGAGTTTCCCCCTATTGAGTACTTTTGCATCCGATTGATGTCGGGTTCTTCTTTAGTGGACAGTGTTTTCCACTTTGATCATAGTCTTGATCAAAGTCCTGCTATACAGAGATACTTTACTCGTGTGGGTCGCTCCCCTCGAGTGCTCCTCTTGAGTTTCCGATCGGACGGTTTAGATGCCGATCTGGTATACTTTAGTTCCGATCGGACGGTTTAGTTGCCGATCTGTTCTTACTTTAGTTTCGATCGGACGGTTTAGATGTCGATCTGTTACTTACTTTAGTTTCCGATCGGGCGGTTTAGATGCCGATCTGTTACTTACTTTGGGATGCGAGCCATGTGGGCCGATCCCGCGGTTTCGAGCCATGTGTGCAGATTCCGCTGATCAGGCAATGCCAGTTTTACTGGTGGCACCAGATTGGGTTTATTACAGATATTCGCTTTATTGTTGCACTCGAGTCAGGGGGGGGGGGGGGGGGGCCGAGTGAAGTCTAGTAGCTGTGTCTAGACCAATGCTAGTGTTGTCGGGAACCGTTTAGGGATCGACAGTTGTCCCAAGGTCATTGTTAGTTGTTGACCGTTGTACGAGAGGCATAGGCAGGCATGGCAGGCATAGGGAGCATAGCAGGCATGGCACGCATAGGCAGGCTAGGCAGGCATAGGCAGGCATGGCAGGCATAGAGGCATGGCTGGCATAGGCAGGCAGAGCAGGCATGGTAGGCATAGGCAGGCAGAGCAGGCATGGCAGGCATAGGCAGGAGAGCATAGGCAGGCAGTGCAGGCATGGCAGGCATGGCAGGCATAGGCAAGCAGAGCAGGCATTGGCAGGCATAGGCAGGCATAGCAGGCATAGCAGGCATGGCAGGCATGGCAGGCATAGCAGGCATATAGGCAGTCATGGCAGGCATAGCAGCATGGAGGCATAGCAGGCATAGAGGCATGATAGTGTGAGAGGCTCCAGCTTTTTATATCAGTCTTTACGGCTTTGGTTAGTTTTTGTCTCTTGAGGACTTGGTGGGCAGACCATCGGTCCGGGCGGTGGTACCCACTGAGAACTCCATTTTTGGTGTAGTTCTCACACCCTTGGGGGGGGTTTTCCCCCTTCTTTTTCCTTCCTCTCCTTGTTTTGCAGAGTCTTAGCGGGTGTTGCTGATTCTGCGTTGTTGATCGAGACGAGGGAGTCGCGAGCTAGATCCCTACCATGTTTGGAGAGTAGCGGTAACCCTTCAGAGGAGAGCTTCAGTAGATTAGTTGTTTTTATTTCTCTTTTGAGTGACTGTTGTAGTGAGGATGATATGTATTGAGAGCCTGTACCTGTTGTTTTTATTGGAGATATCTCCCTTATGAGTTTTGTATCAGAGGACTTTTATACGATCGTATTTGGGAGATGGATATTGTATTATTTCAGTTGTACAGTGTTTGGATTTCAGTTTTTAGTAGTTTACTTTCAGCTCTGACATCTGTATACCTGTAGTTGATTCTTTTTGCAGTTAGACGCTTCGTCTGTACGCAGTTTCCGTACAGATGGCGGATCTGTTAGCGAGCCCGGGTCACAGTTTCGACCCCGGGGCGTGACAGATTAGTTGGTATCAGAGCCTAGGTTTGTAGGTCTGGTGGACTTAGAAACCCTAGGCTTATGATTGACCCTTGGTTGACTTCGTGAGAGTCGTGACTTTTAGCGAGAGTCCTGATTGAGTTTTATACCTCTCCCAAGGGACGGGAAGAGTGATTGGCATGTTTATTCTCCTAATGATTATGTTGGCTGCAGACACATAATGCTGTGGAACGGGTGACATGCTGTAGACTTTCGCTGGATTAGGTCGAGCGTTGTTTTGTGCTGTTTTGCAGTTTCGTCGTGGCGAGCTATGTCTCCCCGACGCTGGGTTTTGACCCGTGTACTTCCTGTCATAGCAGTTGAGGTTGAGCGGTTGGTTTTGGGCCGGATACCCTGATTGAGGTCAGAGAGTTCCGGACCCAGATGACAGGATCGTCTGAGGCCTATCAGCGGCAGAGCGAGCGAGCAACTGGTTTTAGTGACACAGTTGTCGGAGCAGCGGGGCAGCTCGACAGTGCTTCCTTCTGAGACCACCCGGTTGCAGTATCCTCAAGGGCGGGGATTTTTGTGGCAGCGATGGAGTAGGTAGCCCCTCTGTGCCGATGTTTAGTGTCGAGGCACCGAGGCAGGGTGGATAGTTGACAGCTAGTGAGCTGAGGGGACATAATCGATCTATTGAGCCAGATTCGGCAGATGAACCACCCCGACTCATAAGATTAAGTTGGATCATTTGGAGGCAGAGTCGTGGTTGGTGGTGATGGAGTGATCAATTGATTGCCTCCCTTTGCTAGACAGTTTTGGCAGTTGTTGAACTGCGCGCTCCAGGTCTCGAGGGACGAGGCGCATAGGATATGTGAGACTGGGAGTGGATTGCGCCAGTATACCTTTCAGTTATTCGATCCCTCCTGTATAGATTTTGGATCTTGGATGCCTCGATAGAGTAGCCGTTGTGTATGGAGCGTGGCGCTGCAGTTCCTTTGGTTAGGGATATGCCGCAAGAGGCGAGTTCAGGATATTGGCGCTTGGCGCCGGGTGATGGGGACAAATCGGCCGGCAGAGGCACTTCTGATTTCTTTTCCAGGATGACGGGTTCCTGGGATGCCAGAGATCGGGTGGACCCCGATGGCCGCATCAGCATCTATATCAGAGTGGCGCAGCGGTAGCGTGGATTTGTTATCTGCGGAGGACCTTATTCGTCACCTCAGTGTGAGCAGAGACAGAGGTCGTGCTCCCTTGTGTTTGGTCTACATTTTCTTGTAGATTGAGCGACAACCGCCGGCATCGAATGAATGAGTCTGTGCCGCCCGGTTGGAGGGCGCCACGGCAGTGGATGGAGTTGTTGCAAGTGTGATTTCATCATAGCAGCCGGAGTTAGAGCATGTTGCATTCCTGCATGGACTAGAGGCAGAATTATTACCACGTGCACTAGAGGTACAGGTGTCTGTTGTTGTTGTGCATGTGGAGGAGACTTTTGGATCATGTCTAGTGCAGCTGAGACTGCGAGTTACCGGCAGACTTAATGGTAATTGTGGCAGTTTGGTATCTTGACCATGTGCTTGAGAGTGATTGGCACAACGCCACAGGATGTTTTGGCTGAGGAGTGAGAGGACGTCGATTTTCTACGAGGCAGACGAGAGGAGGTTTGGTTGTTAAGACGGTTAGAGCACACAGGCTTTAGCGACAGTGTGAGAGGTACTTTTTGGCGGCACCGGGATTCAAGGATATCTCTGTTGCCCACGAGATCCCGGGTGTGATTTCACCTGAGCTGTTGACGATGCCGCCTGTTAGGGAGATAGAGATTGCGTTTGACGTGGTTCGGGGAACCGCGCCACCCTTGATAGCACCTCATTGGATATCGCCTGTAGAGCTGATGGCGCAGTTGCAGGATCTGATGGATCGAGGGGTCTGTTTGACCTGATGCCACGCCGTTGGTACACGGTGGTGATGCCACGTCGTTGATGCACGACTGTGAGGGTCCTTTTATGATTGGAGTGTAGACAGGTCCGGGTGGTATCTAGGACCTTTTGATTGAGCTATATGCAGGCAGTTATTGTATGATGCGAGTACCTACTCAGAATCAGACAGCCGAGGATCTTTTCTAGATGCCGTTCGGGACACGGTAGGGCATCTCGAGCTCACAGTGAGGCCGAGTGGATTGATTAATGCCCTGCCACTCTTATGATTTAGGGAATTGTGCTCCAGTTGTACTTGATTGGATTGGTAACAAGATCCTCCAGGGATATTTGGATTTACTCCCAGAGCGATGTGGAGCGCGAGGAGCACTTGTGGATGTGCTACCATGCCCGTGTGGATGAAGTGGTATGCCAAGTTATTGAGGTACAAGTTGTAGCTCCAGAAGCATACCTTCTTGGGTCACGTTGTTCGAGCCGTAGGAGCGGCGGTGGAAATCCGGCCAATTGGATATCACTTGGGATTTGGCCGAGATCGACAATTATTGTCGAGGTGAGGAGTTTCTTGGACTGGGTAGTGCCAGGGAAAGCTGGCAATCGGATGATGAGATTGCTACCAGCGCCAATGCGTATTTCCAGTGTTGGGAGAGATATCTGCGAGTGTTTAGTGATGCCTCCTAAAGCGACTGTGGAATTACCGTTGGTTATTGTTGAGCATTTTGGATTACCCCGACAGGGCTACTGTGATGGCGGATACCTGGCGCAGGAAAGCTGTCTGGGGATGAGTTTGATAATTCCACCAGCTGGTGCTGTGTGGACTACTGGGGCAAAACATGGCTTGTGGTTGTGTCCCTGAGGGTTTCCTTTGGATGATAGACCGCGGCTGAGTAGTTCACTCGTCGGATGGTCAAGATTCGGGAGTGACCGAGTGAGGACCCTCCTTGTTAGGGCTCATTTCCTTATTGGTTAATCGTAGTGGGTGTGCCTTCGGGTTGCCGTGGTTGAGTTGACACAGGTTGTGGTTTGGTGTGTGTTGCACTGGTGGTTATCTGGTTCCCCCAACTTGTTGGAACCCCGGTTGGTATTTCCTGTCTCAGCTCCGGAAGGTTATGTTTTTGGATCTCTCGCCCGTGATTGACTTGCCACTTTTGAGATCTGTGATTGTTGGAGTACGAGGGACGCCCGTTGCAATTTCTGGCTCGAGAGATGAGAGAATTGCACATCGGGCATACAGTACTTGTTGGTTGTCGTTGTTGCGGAGTAATCACGGGGAGGTGATTGGTGTTTCGGGAGCTGGAGGCGTATTGATGGAAACCTACCAGTGGTATTTGTGGCTCCTGATGGAATTGATCTAGTTTCCGAGGACGAAACTTTCTTTTAGTGGGGGAGGATGTGAGGACCCGAATCCCCACTTAAGATATTTCTGTCGGTTTAGTGGCCTTTGTGTCACGCCCCGGGGTCGAAACTGCGACCGGGGCTCGCCAACAGATCCGCCACCTATGCCAAACCCGCATAGGCGAAGCATCCTACCAGCATAAAGAACTACAGCTAACAGATATCAGAGCTAAAAGATAAACTGCTGTAGAATAAAATCAACCACTGTACAACTGAAGATAAAACAACAAGGTCCATCTCCCAAAAATGATAATCATACATTAACCTCGAGTACAAAACTCATAGCTCAACAGGGAGATATCTCAAATAAAACATCAGTGTACAAGCTCTCAATACATCATATCCTCACTACACCAGTCTCTCAAAAGAGGAAATAAATACCAATCTACCGACTATACTGAAGATCTCCTCCAAAGGGGGTACCGCTGCTCTCCAAAGAGGGTCTGGATCTAGCTCGCTACTCCCTCACCACGCACAGCAACCACAGAACGGCAACACCCGCCAAGACTCTGCAAAACAAAGAGGAGAAAGGACAAAAGGGGGAAAACCCCCAACGGGCGTGAGAACTACGCAATAAGGGAGTTCTCAGTGGGTATCGCCACAAGGCCCGACGATCTGCCCACCAAGACTACTAGAGGCAAAGATAACCGATGCAGTAAAACTGAAAGAAGAAGCTGGAAACACTCTACAGCTACCATGCCTCTATCCAAATGCTCAAATGGGGAAACTCTGATGAAGATATGCAACACTCGCACACGAGGTGCTCAATTGACCCAATCGAGCTGACTGCCACATCGGGTCCAGTCAAACCTGCGCCCACCTACAACCACCTCCCGCTGACGGGCAGGAATTACGTAGGGCGTCCAAACGGACTAACTCGCTATTGAGTAGTGGCTCATGCAGGCTATATGTCATAATCCATGCTCTCTCTCTCAGACGGATAGACACAGATGCTCAACCTCTCACACAATGGTCAAAAGAACTCACAACGACCAACGGACCACCGTCAAACCCCGAACGGTTTCCCAACAATACAAGCACTGGTCTAAACAAAGCTACTAGACTCCACTCGGTCCCCCCAGGCACGAGTGTAACAGAAAGTATCTGCCTGAATAAACCCAATCGATAGACCAGTAATCACTGGTACTATGCCTGCTCTGCTGTCGAACTCAAGAAACCCTGCCTGGTGCCCGGCGCTCACACGTGGAAAAGCCTACTCCGGAGTGGCCATCGAGGGGAGCGAACCCACACGAGTAAAGTATCACTGTATCAAGCATCACTGTATCGAGTATCTCTGTAACCACTGTCTCATAATAGCAGACTGGATCAAGACTATGATCAAAGTGGGAAACTCCGTCCACTAACAAAACCCCGATCTGATGCAATAGTACTCAAAAAGTGGGAAACACCATCCACTAGAACAAATCTGATACCCAATCTGATGCAATAGTCAACATCCGGTCAACCGCCCAAAGTCCGCGGTCACCGCAATAACCCACAACCCACAATTGGGTAAATTAATCAAGATCCGGTCAACCGCCTACTGTCCGCGGTTGCCGCAATAACCCACAATCCACAATTGGGTAAATTAATCAAGATCCGGTCAACCGCCTACTGTCCGCGGTTGCCGCAATAACCCACAATCCAACATCAAGCACACCCTGTCTCAGACCCTAAGGTCCCAGCTACACTATCCCAAACCTCAGCTCGAACCCGAGCAACATGACTCAAAAGTCTAAATAAAAAGGAGAAAGAAAGCAATCATGGTTTCTCCTAAGTCAAATTCCAATATGTAGTGCAGCAGTAAAAGATGGCCTAACTATATGTCCATACACATATGTCCATACAAGCATGCATTTGTCCTCAAGAAGAATAAAGAAATAAACCTCATGCCAAAATTATCAATGACCATACCTGTCCATAATTCTCAATCCATAATGGCTCCTCAGAGTAGAACCTGCACATAACTACATAATCCTATCCCAATGCATAAACCATCCTCACAAAAGGTTATGTGCTAATATGGCATGATAATTAATCATATAGGGTATCCTTGCCTTAGATAAGCTTTCACTAATCATCAACATGACTATTTGATTAATACCATTGTCATACTGTGAATAATTCACTTGCAATTTCCATAAAATCCTCATTGTTAAACTTACCGATCAATCCCAGCTATTGTACCATTCACCTGCATGCAATGCTAACATATGAAAATTTAGAGAACCGTCCACCGGTTCCGGGAATAAGGCACCCACCTGAAAAGCTGACTGTCCAAATCCCAACAGCTGAAAACACCAAATAACTCTAATCCCTTGCTCCAATAAGTTCAGCACACCCGTAACACTCCTGGCACAATACAAAGTCCACTAATTACACTAGGCTCCCAAATATAGCACTTAAAACCACATACAACCTCGAATTCTGAACTGTTAAATTATCACCTGCAGATATTGCCAAGAAAATTCCAATAAAAATATCACAGCAATCCTTGCGTCGATAGCTTCGAAACGGTACCTTGCACGCCCAAATCGGAGTTCGGTAAGTCAAGATAAAAATTCGGCAAGGGGGGTACACTCATACAAAAATCTGTATTAAAACAGTACACTGTTCACTGAGAAAACAGTAATTTTCACCTCTGATGAAATCTCAGAAAAATCTAAGAAAAATACGAGCGCGTTCCCTGCGATCTGTAGATGAAAAAGTTGTATAAGCTCGTTTCCAGCTGACGCTTGTGCGCAAAGATATGGCCAAAACACCTCGATGCTGTCCCACAAAGCCAAACAGAAAAAGGGTCACAGTGTTGCCTCGGGATCCGTGCCAAAAACTGGCAACGGGAAAGCGCGATCAATACGAAAAATGAAGCCCTACCTCTTAGGAGTCTGTCGGCGCAAGAATCACAGAAAAAGGAGCTCGGGGTAGCCCAGGGGAGCCAAAACACTGTCGCTGCGCCGAAGAAGAACACTAGAAAGCAACATCGCGCCGCACCGTAAAATCCAGAACCTCGGGATGCGTGCTCCTAAAATCGTAGAACTTGGCAGGAAGATCAAGAATTAAGAGTTGAACAAGTCTTCTTCAAGGTGCTCGGGCAGATGGTGCGTGGGCTGAGAGGAAAGAGCCAAAGAAGAGGGCTCGGGCTGCCTATTTATAGGCTGAGGAAACAATTGGAAAAATTCCCATTGTGTCCCAACTTTCGGCCGCCCGGTCCGGTCCGCCCGAATTCGGGCGCGCACAGTGCGGCCCGGCCCGCCAAGTTTCGGGCGCGCACAGTGCGGCCCGGTCCACCACACAGCTCAGTCCACTACTCCCCCGGGCCCCACTGCACCCGGTGCACCTGCGCCCGCAAATGGCGACGCGACACGTGGCCCGGCAACCCGTGCACCACGCACGTCGCGCCGTGGACCGCGCACGTCGCGGCTGACCCGGGCCGTACGGCCACCTGCCCCGCCGTACGGCCACCTGCCCCGGTCACCACTCCACCGGTTGCGTGGACCGGGAGCACAACACCGAACCAATCACCTCACGCCACGTGTCCACCCGGTCTACCGTGCACCCGGGCCCAATTTCAGTGGACCGCGCCCGCTGAACCGGCCAACCAGAGAGCGCCACGTGGCCCGCCCCCGGTGCACGACCTCCGCGGTGGACCGCGCGCCTGCCCGCGCGCTCAGCCGCCTGCCCGCGCCCTCAGCCGCCTGCCCGCGGCCGCCAAACGCCTGCCCGAGGCTGCGCCGCCGCCCGCCGACGCTGTCCGCCGCCGCCGGCTGCCGCCGGCGATCGCCGGAAATACTGTTCCGGCATGAACAGTACCCGCAAGCTCAAAAACAGTAAGTAAATAGCCCATCTTGACCGTTTTCGCGCGCTGATTCCAAATCCGGTGTCCATTTTGCCAAATTCCAATCCTATAATTTGCCGGAGGCTCCAGGAAAGGTATTTTTAATCCGAATTCCGCGCCGAGCCTAAATTTGATATCCACTCCTCACGTAAACTGTTCTAAACATCCGATGGGGTCCCCCGATTACCTACGAGATCCATTTTAAGCCCCGAGTCCATCTCTTGTGTCCAAACTGGCGCGCGAACACCGCCGACATGCCACGTAGACTTCCAGAAGCTGCTGGTCACACTGTAGACGCCCTGCAAAGATCCGGGTCACCACACTTTGGGAGTGGTGTTGTGCGCAATTTGGACACAAGTGTTGGACTTTGGGCTTAAAAGGAGATCCCATGGCAAATTGGAGGACCCGTCGAGTGTTTAGAGGTGGTTTTGTTGGGTTATATGTAATAAGGATCTAAATAGGGGAAAAAACACCTAGAGGGGGGTGAATAGGTGTAAACGTATAAACACTCAAAAATCGTTGCGATAAAAACCCAATGCGGAAATAAAAGATAACTCGCAAGATTTTTACGTGGAAAACTCCATCACCGGAGTAAAAAACCACGGGACCGATAACACGGCGAAATCCACTAGAATTAAAACACGTACAAGGTGATTTACCGTACACACTTACGACTCAACCTTTTCCATACGCTCCTAGAGGATCTTCTCCGCTCGCTCCACGACGCTTCTCGAATCCACGATCTGCGCCCAACGCCGAATCCACGGCGTCCAACGTCGAATCCACGATGTCCGACCGAGTCCACGGTCTTCACCCAATACCACCCTTCGAATCCACGAACGTGCCTCGCTCCGAATCCACGAGAGCGGTTGAACCTTGAATCCACAAGGACACGCGAATCCACGCGCCGATTTTTGGGGTAAATCATTGTTTTTGGTGGTGATGATCCGCCGAATACTTAGATCAAAGATAGATCGGAAATACCATCTAAGTATTCATTAGTTTGATTCAACTCAAGATGTGAGTATGAAAACCTAGAATCAAACTAATCAATATGGATGAAGAAACATAGAGTATTCTCTAATGATTTCCTTTCTTCTCTATATGTGGATCTAGAGCCGTATAAAATAAGATATGAATATGATGGCTATTTTCCTTTTTTTTTAGAAAAGGAGTCATAGGGTCTATTTATAGGTTAGAAACCCTAGGAAGGAGATAAGAATCAAAAACCTACTATTTCTGGAAATTTTACGGACGGCGATCCTGATCGGATTAGCTGTGATCCGGACCGTCGTAACGAGTCAGGTAGTTCCAGAAAAACGAAGGTTCGGGATCCGGATCGAAGTGCTTGATCCGGATCGTTCATACAGTTCACCAAACATCAATGTTCGGGATCCGGATTGCGAAGCCTAATCCGGATCGTTCAAGGAAAATGGTAAACTCAGTGTTCGGGATCCGGATCAAGAGAGGCTACGATCCGGATTGAACTGGTGTATGAACGAACCATCTTCGGGATCCGGATTGAACAACCTGATCCGGATCCTGAACATGTCCCAAGTCCAGTTTTTGATTTTTATGCAATGAAAGATTCTTCCAAGTGTTTCTACACTACAAGAAGTATTCGGATCACACAAAATCTTTAGTTAAACATACCTGATCCTTTTGAATTCTTCTTTCTTGAGATTGAGTTAAATGATCCAACTTTCTTCACCTTCAATCTTCAAGACTTGAAACTTTCACGAAACTACGCCAACTCAAATTCCGTAACAATCTCCCCCTTTGGCGGTTTCGTGACAAAACACAGATCCACTAAAGAAAATTCAAAAAGATATTTTTGTTGCTATCACCATACAACAAAAATTTACAATGGAGATCCAAAATAAAATACATGAGTTAAACTCCTAAAACAGACTCTAGACTTAGACATCTGTACTCTCTGCAAAAGAAATCATTCTTGACAAAAGAAATCGTTAGATACCTCAAGAATTTTATATCATTCAAAAACCATATACAGAGATGAAGTTTATACTCATTTATACTTACCATGACATTTATACATTCAGATATGTAAACTGATCATAGTTAAAACACCAATATATCTTCTATGCAATCAAAAACCAAATGTCATGTTAGTGAACATCAACTTGTTAGTTATATTACATGCCCAAATAGTTAGTTGAATAGTTAGTCGAGGCATGCATTCAAACAAATGGAAACCAAAAGTTGAAGTTCTACTTACCTTTCAAGTTGAGGTTATACTTACCTCGATGTTCACACATTCACATCATCATTGTTCAAGTTCGATATTCACATCATCATTGTTCAAGTTCTCTCTAAACTCTCTCCCCCTTTTTGTCACAAACAAAGCCAAAATCACAAAAATTTAAGGAGAGTCAAGAAGTTTCAAAATTTGTTCCTAAAAGTAAGAACTAGAACTAAGAGTGAGTCCTAAAAACTGAAAAACCTGCACAAGAAAAGATTAAAAATCTAAAGTTCCTGCATAAGAGAATTGTTAGACAGACGATTCAGGCATCTGAATCTGAGTCAACCGAGGCGGAGTCTTCAGAGCTCGTGCAACCCAGCTTTTTCAAAATTCCTTTAAGCATTCCCGAAATCGTAGAACACTCTTGCTTCATCTGATGTATGTCCTTGGACATCTTTCTGAGTTCTAGAGCCATTTTATCTTGTTCTTGTTTTATGGAAGACTCTAAGTTTCCCTTTTGGTCAGTTCTTCTGGAAGTTGAAGAACGTTGTGTGACGATTGACGGAGCAGTCTGACCTTCATTCCGAGGAGATCGTCTTGGCAAAGAAGGTGAATTGTCAAGAGGTTCATTGCTTGGCACATTCTTTTTCTTTGCTTGTTGCTTAAGTATTGAGGAAGACTTCAGTAGCTTCTTTTTCTTTAGGTAAACCTTATTTTCTTCATCAATACCTTGTTGTACTTCGTTAAGAAATGTGTCCCAATCTTCTTCGTCTTCTGATTCAGTGTCAATTTGAGAGATATTCCTTGGGTTCTCTTGACATGATTCATTTATTTCAATACCTCGAGCTCGTCCAGGTCGTCGAGCAAGTCTTTTTCTTTTTAAGAAAATGGATGAAGAGGTCATTGGTGCTTTTCCTTTTTCCGCAGTAGTGAGCGGAGCCTTTTCCTTTGATGTCTCTGCATGGGCTTTCCCTTTCGATGCAACAGAGGTTTTCTGTGGCGATTCTCCAGGATGTGTTTCATCATCTGATAACTCATCCCAATTGACTTCATCCTTTTTAGCCCTCTTGGCAGTGTCTCTCGTATGTACCATAGCAGCAAGTAGGAAAACAATCGAAGTGATCACCATTGCTATTGGTCTCTTGAGAAAAGAAATCCTGTGTGCAACAACTCAAGAACACGAAAAAATTATTAATTTTCAAAGATTTGAAAAATTGTAGCCAACCAATCATTATCGTGTAGAGAGACTAAGAATCAAATTAGTTTTGTAAAAGAGATTTTTAAAAATAGATCAATTGCGTGATTTTCGAAAATCCTTATTATATGCCCTAAAACCGAAATTTTTGAAATCGAAGACCAAAAATCCGTTTATCTTGAGAATACCTAGCATATAATCAAAACTAATCTACCCAGAGTTCTTATTTCAAAAGAAATTTGATCAAAAACCATCCACAAACAAAATTGATCCAAGAAATTCATCACGTTTGAGGAGGAATAGAGAAAAACGGTGAAAAACCGAGATTTTGATCAATAAAACTTACTTGGAGTTGAAGAACTTGAGTTTGAAAGCTTCCAAGAAGGATGAAATCTAGAGAGAGAGGCTCTGGAAACTTTGGAACAAAAGATTGGAGTAAAAGAAATCAAAACCCTTTTGTTCTTTATAAAACCCTAGTCGCGATCCGGATCAGACCATGCTTGCGATCCGGATCGGCTACCCGCAGTGAGAAACTGCGTTCGGGATCTGGATCGGCAGGTCCAATCCAGATCGTCAGCCCGCAGAAGAATACCTGCGTTCGGGATCCGGATCATCTTGCCCGATCCGGATCGGCTCCAACTTTTTCTTTAGAAAATTTCAGAGAAATTCAAGAAAAACCAGAAAAAGATTGTAAGCACAAATGTGTATCAACTTTAAAAGAAAATCATCGTTTCATACAACAAGAATTAGATTATGCCAAATCTATCAATAATATCCAAAAATGAAACGAGAATTTACAAAAATTAAATCCCTTAAAGTTGAACACCTTCAATTACATCTAACTTGATCTTATGAGTAATGCCTTTATCAAATCATTAATTCAGTAAAGAAAATGAAATACAAAGATCAATAGATGTTTGAAATCCCAAATATAGTAGATAATGTATCTAGACAATCTGTTGAAGAGAGTGGCTCTTTGAGCATCTTTCTTTAAAAACCCACCTTATACCAACCTTGAAATTTGACGGAGTCAAGTATTTCAACATGCATTTTACTTAATCAAAAATTTGAACAACCATGCTTGGTATACATGTGGTAGCTGCACACAATACTCGGACGACCGAGGTGGTAGCTCTTTCCTCCATGTGGTGGTAGTTTTCACACTCCTCATTGGGATGTAACTCTTTCCACATCTTTTGAGCATTTTACTTTTCTTTGACTCCCCCTCAATTGGCTATCAATTATTTAAGATATAAAGTATTCAACCAAAAATTGATCTTGATTTCATACTCGACTAAACAGTCAAATAAGATAATGACTATACCAAGAGATCATTGAGAGAGAGAAATTGACTTTGATCACTCAGAAGATGATTTAATTAACATAAATGATCATTGCAACAGTGAAATATTATGATGGCAAAAGCATAATAAATTTCTAAATGTGCGAAAAGATGCAATTAAAGTCAATTATGATCTATGCTCAATTAATGTCCTATGTACAAACATAGATAATGAACAAAACAAAACAAAAAAACAAACAAAACCTATCCTAAGCAAAGGTTTCAAAAAGAAGTTTATTTCAAGGAAAGCATTCCAATTGCTCTTCGCAAATGAATAAAACGTTTTTGATCCAAAGGTTTTGTTAGAATGTCAGCTAATTGATCCTCAGTTGAAATATATGAAAGTTGAAGAGTATTTGATTCAACTAGCTCTCTAAGAAAATGATATCTAAGTTCAATATGTTTTGTTCTAGAGTGCAACACAGGGTTTTTAGAAATGTTAATTGCACTTGTGTTGTCACAAAGAATTGTTACCGAAGATGCTGAAATCCGGAAGTCGCTCAACACACTTTTCATCCAAATGAGTTGGGTTGAACAACTACCCGCTAAAATGTATTCCGCTTCGGCAGTCGAGAGTGCTATGCAATTCTGCTTTTTACTGTGCCATGCAACAAGGCAATGGCCAAGATAGAAGCATGCACCACTCATGCTTTTCCGATCATCCACTGATCCTGCCCAATCGGCATCTGAGTATCCAACAATATCCAAACTTGTTCCCATAGGATACCAAATTCCGAAATTAATTGATCCTTTGATATACCGGATGATCCTTTTCACCGCTTTCAGGTGAACCTCCTTTGGTGCAGATTGATATCTCGCGCAGATCCCAACACCAAAAGATATATCCGGGCGACTAGCCGTGAGGTAAAGTAGACTTCCAATCATACTTCGATACAGTTTCTCGTCTACATTCTCACTTTGTGATTCACTTCCAAGTCCCTTGTGGCTAGTTCCCATTGGAGTCGGAAAATCCTTCGAATTTTCAAGATCAAACTTTTTAACCAACTCCATTGCATACTTGGATTGACTCAAGTGAATACCTTCATCATTTTGTTTAATTTGCAATCCAAGGAAATAAGTCAATTCGCCCATCATGGACATCTCAAATTCGCTTTCCATGGTCTCCGCGAATTTAGAAGCATCATTATCTCTTGTTGCGCCAAATACAATGTCATCGACATAGATTTGTGCTACAATGAAATTGCTTTGATAATGCTTCACAAAAAGAGTCCTTTCTATCAGCTCCCCCTCGAGTGTAGCCCTTCTCCAAAAGGTGCTTTGTCAACCTTTCGTACCATGCTCGCGGTGCTTGTTTCAGACCGTAAAGAGCCTTTTTCAAACGAAAAACATGGTTAGGTTGTTTATGGTCTACAAAACCTTTCGGTTGAGCCACATAAACTTCCTCATTTAAAAACCCATTTAGAAATGCGCTCTTAACGTCCATTTGAAATAATTTGATTTTAAAATGACAAGCAATAGCAAATAGTATACGAATGGACTCGAGTCTAGCTACAGGGGCGAATGTTTCATCAAAGTCTATACCTTCTACTTGAGAGTAGCCTTGAGCAACTAATCGTGCCTTGTTCCTGATGATAGTACCATCCTCATTTTTCTTGTTCTTGAAGATCCATTTGGTACCTATCACATTATGTTGCTTTGGAGGCTTCGTTAATTCCCAGACTTTGTTTCGCTCAAATTGATGGAGCTCTTCCTGCATTGCTTTAATCTAGTAGTCATCCTGAAGAGCTTCATCTATGTTCTTTGGTTCGATTAAAGATACGTAGCAAGCGAATCCACAAACCAACTGCCTCCGAGTTCTAACTCCTTCTTGTGGATCTCCAATAATATTCGATTCCGGATGATCCTTGGAGATTCGTAGCGTTTGTTGAAACGGAGTACTCGGAGATATATGAGATGATTCCTGCACATTAGATAAACTTGAAGAACCATTAGATGCATCATTAATATTGGAAGTATTATTATGAGAAGATGCAACGGCAGGAGAATCATCATCTAGAGAGATATCGAGGGTAGATTTTTCAGATGCAAAGTGAAAAGCTTCATCTACATTAACATTTATAGATTCTACGATCGTCTTAGATTCCAAGTTAAATACTCGATATGCTCTACTATTAGTAGAATACCCCAAGAAAACCCCTTCGTCACTTCGTGAGTCAAACTTCCCAAGATTTTCACGGTCACGTAAAATGTAACACCGACTCCCGAAGATGCGAAAATATTTGATGTTGGGTTTTCTACCACACCATAGTTCATATGGTGTATTTTACGTTCCCGGGCGCAAATAAACTCGATTAATTACATAGATTGTAGTGTTCACAGCTTCAGCCCAAAAATGTAGCGGTAAATTCCGGCTGTGAAGCATAACACATGCCATCTCTTGAACAACCCTGTTCTTGCGCTCGACAACACCATTCTGTTGAGGTGTATAGGGTGCAGAGAATTCATGCTTAATACCGTTTGAAGTACAAAAGTCAATGAATTTAGAATTAATGAATTCTCCACTTCTAACACGAATGATCTTTTCATTCTTTTCAATCATAATACGAAGGCAAATCTCGTGAAAAGAATCAAAAGTATCAGCTTTCTCTTTTAAAAATGCTACCCAAGAATACCGAGAGAAATCATCAATCATCAAGAAAATATACCATTTACCTCCTAAAGATGGTTGACGAGTTGGCCCCGTTAAATCCATGTGTAAAAGTTCCAAAGGCCGTTTTGTACCAACGTGGTTCAAGTTCTTGTGTGCAGTTCTGGACTGTTTTCCCTTTTGGCAACCACCACACACAATGTTTTGTTTAAATAAAAGTTTAGGAACCCCCTTGACCACGTCCTTGTTTGAAATTTAAACAAGTTCCTTAAAATTTATGTGACCTAGCCTTTCATGCCAAAGTGTTTCATTATTCAAAGAAACTAGGTTACATTTTTCTGAAATTTTATTAGGAACAACATAGCAATTGTTTTCAGATCTAACCCCTTTTAAAAAGAAGACATGGTCCTTATCAGTTACAACGCATTCAACAGATGAAAAGTTAACTGAAAAACCATTGTCGCAAAGTTGACTTATGCTTATGAGGTTAGTCTTAAGGCCATCAACAAATAAGACGTTTTTCAAAATCGGGCCATCTGGAATAGCTACCGTCCCTTTTCCAACAATTTTGGAAGATCGACCGTCTCCGAAAACAACAAGTCCACCGGAGATTTTCTCAAGATTTTGAAAACTATTTTTGTCACCGGTCATGTGACGGGAACAACCGCTATCCAGATACCAAGACGAACTATCATATGCATGCAAGGAAACATTGGTAACAAGACAAGGAAAAATTTCACCTTTGCGCACCCAAACCTTTTTGGAATGCATTGGTAATGGTCGTGAAGTTATATGCCTAGGTGAAAGCATCTTGTTAAAACGATTGCTGCTCCTTGATGTGGTCGTCTTGCGCGGTAAACTACCAGGGTTCTTTTCTTTCAATTGATTTGGAATTGATTTCCGAGGAATCACCTTTGTGGTAGTCATTGCAAGAGATGTTTGAGGTGAGCATTTGACTCCCGTCTTGCAATATCTTCTTATGTGCCCTGAAACACCACAACGAAAACATACCTTAGATCTTGACGATCCCAAAGAAGATGAAGTAGGTTTGTTGTCATTGTTTGTCTTGAATTCCGGTGTCGGAGGAGGAGATACCGACTGAGGCACAAAAACTGTCCCATTCGAACTTGGACTATTTCCAGTTTGAGTGTATCCGAGGCCGAACCGATTTGATTGACCAAGACCAAGAAGTCTATCCAACTTACTCCTTCCTGAAGAGAATCGCTGTAAGTCATCCTTGAGTTGGAAAATGGTCTTTGTCATTTCCAGGTTATCCTGTCGAGCCTCGTTGTAGAGCTTTGAGAAGTGATTCGCTTTATCCACCAGATTTGTATGTTCCTTCTCAAGTTGCTCATTGGACTCTTGAAGGGAAACATTTGCTTTTATCAGATTATCCCTTTCCACTTCAAGATCGGTCGAGAGAGAAGTTACCCTTTTTACTTCTTCTTCGAGATCCTGCAATCTCCCTCTCAACCCCTTGTTTTGCATAGCCACTTTCTTTGAATCCCTCAAAAGTCTGTGGTAGGCTAGAGCAAAATCTTCACCTTCCGAATCATCCGATTCATTGTCCGTTGCATTCTTTTCAACAGTGGAGTTGGACAATGACTCGGACGTACTTGCCATAAAGCACATGAAGGGTGAAGATGTGGACGCGTGGAATGCCGTGGTGCTCTTTTCTTCATCACTAGAAGATGACTCATTTGACGTTGAGTTGTCATCCCAAGTGACGACTTGCATCGCCTTCTTCTTCGCCGGATACTTGTTGGGACACTCCGTTGCAATGTGGCCGTAGCCTCGACATTTGAAGCATTGTAGTTGTCCCTCTGAACTTTTCTTATCCTTTGAGAAGTTCTCTTGCTTTCTTGACTTGTAACTTGAAGTACCCTTGCCTTTATTCGACTTTCCGAAGGATGGAGATTTACTTGAATTACCCCTTCGAAAGTTGCGGCGAAACTTCCATGTCAAGAGAGCGAGCTGCTTCTCAAATTCCTCCATAGAAAGATTCTCGTCATCGTCTGAGGAGGATGTATCCGCGTCTTCTTCCTTAGTTGTTTTCAACGCATAACCTGAAGACTTAGAAGTGGATGCCTTTCCAGAAGAATTGTTAGTAGTAAACGTCATTTCATATGTTTGTAATGAACCAACTAATTCTTCTACACGTATTTCGTCCGGGTGTTTAATAGTTTCAATGACTGTAACCTTTGGGCGAAATCGTTCAGGAAGAGTTCTTAAGATCTTTCTTACAATCTTAAATTCTGGAATCTTCTCTCCCAGGTTAGCACATGAGTTTACGATGTCTTGCAATCGTGTATAGTAGTCCGTGAAAGATTCATTTTCTGCCATCAAGATAGAGTCAAACTTGCTCGTAAGCATTTGCAGTTTCTGAATCTTCACGAGGTTAGTTCCCTCATGTGTAACCTGAAGAACATCCCAGATTTCTTTCGCAGTCCCACACGCCGAGAAGCGAGAGAATTCAGTTTGAGATAAGGCATTAAAAATAGCATTAATTCCCTTGCCATTGTAAGAAGAAGAATCTAACTCTTCCTTGGTCCATTTCGACCTAGGTTTTAAGGTGCGAACATCAGAGATAATTTCAGTTGGATTAGACCATCCTAATTCAATTGATTGCCACACCCTTTCGTCGATGGAAATTAAAAAGGCTTTCATTCGTACTTTCCAGTACGCATAATTTGTTCCATCAAAGAAAGGGGGTCGATTGATGTTTCCACCTTCAACCATTGTTTACAACCCTATTCCCGCTCTGATACCACTTGTTGGGTTATATGTAATAAGGATCTAAATAAGGGAAAAAACACCTAGAGGGGGGTGAATAGGTGTAAACGTATAAACACTCAAAAATCGTTGCGATAAAAACCCAATGCGGAAATAAAGATAACTCGCAAGATTTTTTACGTGGAAAACTCCATCACCGGAGTAAAAAACCACGGGACCGATAACACGGCGAAATCCACTAGAATTAAAACACGTACAAGGTGATTACCGTACACACTTACGACTCAACCTTTTTCATACGCTCCTAGAGGATCTTCTCCGCTCGCTCCACGACGCTTCTCGAATCCACGATCTGCGCCCAACGCCGAATCCACGGCGTCCAACGTCGAATCCACGACGTCCGACCGAGTCCACGGTCTTCACCCAATAGCACCCTTCGAATCCACGAACGTGCCTCGCTCCGAATCCACGAGAGCGGTTGAACCTTGAATCTACAAGGACACGCGAATCCACGCGCCGATTTTTGGGGTAAATCGTTGTTTTTGGTGGTGATGATCCGCCGAATACTTAGATCAAAAATAGATCGGAAATACCATCTAAGTATTCATTAGTTTGATTCAACTCAAGATGTGAGTATGAAAACCTAGAATCAAACTAATCAATATAGATGAAGAAACATAGAGTATTCTCTAATGATTTCCTTTCTTCTCTATATGTGGATCTAGAGCCGTATAAAATAAGATATGAATATGACGACTATTTTCCTTTTTTTTTAGAAAAGGAGTCATAGGGTCTATTTATAGGTTAGAAACCCTAGGAAAGAGATAGAATCAAAAACCTACTATTTCTGGAAATTTTACGGACGGCGATCGGGATCGGATTAGCTGTGATCCGGATCGTCGTAACGAGTCGGGTAGTTCCAGAAAAACGAAGGTTCGGGATCCGGATCGAAGTGCTTGATCCGGATCGTCATACAGTTCACCAAACATCAACGTTCGGGATCCGGATTGCGAAGCCTGATCCGGATCGTTCAAGGAAAATGGTAAACTCAGTGTTCGGGATCCGGATCAAGAGAGGCTACGATCCGGATTGAACTGGTGTATGAACGAACCATCTTCGGGATCCGGATTGAACAACCTGATCCGGATCCTGAACATGTCCCAAGTCCAGTTTTTGATTTTTATGCAATGAAAGATTCTTCCAAGTGTTTCTACACTACAAGAAGTATTCGGATCACACAAAATCTTTAGTTAAACATACCTGATCCTTTTGAATTCTTCTTTCTTGAGATTGAGTTAAATGATCCAACTTTCTTCACCTTCAATCTTCAAGACTTGAAACTTTCACGAAACTACGCCAACTCAAATTCCGTAACAGGTTTCGCGCGGCGTAGATGTCAAATTTGGACTTCGGGCGAAGTTTGGATAAAAGATTACCTCCCCGGTCGCCTTCGGGAATTTTTAGAGTTGAAATTTTGGCAAATCAGATTTTGGAATGGAACCCGACGCGAAAACCGAATCAAGTGGGCTATCCGGGGGCATTCGGCAATTTTCGGTTGAGAATTTGGAGAACGGACATCGTTTTGGATTCAGCGTGTTAAATCGTTGAGAGTGGACTATTTGCTTGTTTGTTTTGGAGTCCGGATGAAATGCACGTTTTTTAAGGCGACGCGGCACGAATCCCGAGGCGAGGTGACGGCACGGAAACCAAGGCGGTGCGGCGCGCGGCTTGAGGCGCGCGGCGGGCGCGCTACGCGCACTGGGCAAGCGCGCCCGCCTGCACGGGAGGGCGCGCGGGGGGCCGCCACATGGCGGGCCCCACTTTGCGCCCGCTCGGTGCGCGCGGGGCGCGCGCCCGTGTGGCGCATCCGTGTCCCGCGCCTGCGCGGGCGCGGCGGTGCACGCGGCCGTGTTGGCGCGCGGGCTGCGCGGCCACGTGGCGCGCAGGTGGCGCGGCCACGTGCGCGGCGCGCGCGCCTGGACCTGGTGCACCGCCCATGTGCTGTGGACCGCCGGGCTGGAGGCTCCCCATTGGCCGTGTACCGTGGGACCATGTGCCGTGGACCACCCCTCTTCTCTCCCTTCTCTCTTTTTCTTTCTTTCTCCCCGCCGCACACCATTTTCTTCTCCTCTTCTTTTCCTTTCTTCTCCAACCGAGAGCGAGAGGGGTGTGAGGGAGAGGATTATGGGTGGTTGCGGCGGTGCGTCGGGGCCTCGTGGAGCGCGCGAGGTTTCCAACGGAGCAGTTTGGGTGGCGCGGCGCAGTCGAGGTTGGTCCCGTGTGTTATTTTGGCAGTGTTTTTAGCACAGTTTTGGAGCATCCTTTTGGACATTGGATTTGACCCCTTACTCTTGTGTGTGTTAGGGACCGTGTTTACTGCTCCGTTTTGCGTGCGGACCCCGACGGCGTGTTCCGTTTTGCGTGCGGACTCCGTTTTGCGTGCGAGTCTCGGCACCGTGCACCGTTTTGCGTGCGGACTCCATTTTGCGCACGAGTATCGACACCGTGCTCCGTTTTGCGTGCGGACTCCGGCGGTGTGCACCATTTTGCGTGACAACTTGTTTTACTAGCTCGGATTGAGGGCGTGCCTTTACACTCTTTGGATCTATGCGTCACAAGGATTACCATCGTGTTTTTCGGGGAATTTTTCTGAGATTCGCCCGAATGTATACTTCTTTCCCCCTTTGCTGTGCAGAGTATTACAGTTGTGTTTGTTGTGGACTTTCGCGTCACCGTGGTTGTGGAATTTGTAACTCGGCCTCCGGGACTCGGATTTTGACGTGCAGGTACTCGTTTCGAAGGTCTCGACGCGGCGATCGCGACAGTATTTTTGATGGATTTTTTCTAGAGTCCGTTCTGCAGGTGAAAATTTCACATCTTCGGGGCTGGTTTGAACAGATGGTGTATACTTTGATATTTTAGCAGAAGTGTACATGTGGACCTTGTTGTACCCAGGAGGGTTCGCGAGTGTTTTTGAACACTGCAAGGAGCTGGGTGGCGCGACATGTACCGTGGATACGGGTTCAGCGGTTGTGCGAGCAGTGGCCACGCTCTTCACCCACCCCAGGTTTGCCTTGGATTGAACACTTTAGGTGGGTAAGCTTAATTTTAGTAACTGTATAAGGCAATGATTAGGTTATGGCAATATAAGTGCACTTGTGGGGATGTCACCCCTCGAGACTGACAGCAGGCATATTTGATGTACAACCGATATGAGCGAAAGGTAAGCAAGGAATGACCTACTTGGGAGAGATTGGTATACCATAGTGGGAATACTTTAGCATGCTTTGCTATATATGTTTCACCCACTTTTATCGTTTCTGAGGACAAAAGCATGTTTGTATGGACATGTAGTTAGGGCCATCTTTTATTGCTACACTACTTATTGGAACTTGACTTAGGAGAAACCATGCTTTCCTTTCTCCTTCTTTTTGTCAGGTGGTCAGTGTGCTCGGGTTCGAGCAGGGATCTGGGTAGTGTAGTCGGGACTTGGTGTCTGGACAGGTTGATTAGTTGTGGGGCTTTGCGGCAACCGCGGATATTGGGCGGTTGACCGGATATTTATTTATGCACCAATTGGGTATCTGAAATCTCTAGTGGACAAGAGTTTCCCCCTATTGAGTACTTTTGCATCCGATGATGATCGGGTTCTTCTTTAGTGGACAGAGTTTTCCACTTTGATCATAGTCTTGATCAAAGTCCTGCTATACAGAGATACTTACTCGGTGGGTCGCTCCCCTCGAGTGCAACTCTTGAGTTCCGATCGGACGGTTTAGATGCCGATCTGGTACTTTACTTTAGTTTCCGATCGGACGGTTTAGTTGCCGATCTGTTACTTACTTTAGTTTCCGATCGGACGGTTTAGATGTCGATCTGTTACTTACTTTAGTTTCCGATCGGGCGGTTTAGATGCCGATCTGTTACTTACTTTGGATGCGAGCCATGTGGGCCGATCCCGCGGTTTCGAGCCATGTGTGCAGATTCCGCTGATCAGGCATTGCCAGTTTTACTGGTGGCACCAGATTGGGTTTATTACAGATATTCGCTTTATTGTTTCACTCGAGTCAGGGGGGGGGGGGGGGGGGCGAGTGAAGTCTAGTAGCTGTGTCTAGACCAATGCTAGTGTTGTCGGGAACCGTTTAGGGATCGACAGTTGTCCCAAGGTCATTGTTAGTTGTTGACCGTTGTACGAGAGGCATAGGCAGGCATGGCAAGCATAGGGAGGCATAGCAGGCATGGCACGCATAGGCAGGCATAGGCAGGCATAGGCAGGCATGGCAGGCATAGCAGGCATGGCTGGCATAGGCAGGCAGAGCAGGCATGGTAGGCATAGGCAGGCAGAGCAGGCATGGCAGGCATAGGCAGGCAGAGCAGGCATGGCAGGCAGTGCAGGCATGGCAGGCATGGCAGGCATAGGCAAGCAGAGCAGGCTTGGCAGGCATAGGCAGGCATAGCAGGCATAGCAGGCATGGCAGGCATGGCAGGCATAGCAGGCATAGGCAGTCATGGCAGGCATAGCAGGCATGGCAGCATAGCAGGCATAGAGGCATGATAGCTGTTCAGAGGCTCCAGCTTTTTATATCAGTCTTTACGGCTTTGGTTAGTTTTTGTTGTCTCTTGAGGACTTGGTGGGCAGACCATCGGTCCGGGCGGTGGTACCCACTGAGAACTCCATTTTTGGTGTAGTTCTCACACCCTTTGGGGGGGGTTTTCCCCCTTCTTTTTCCTTCCTCTCCTTTGTTTGCAGAGTCTTAGCGGGTGTTGCTGATTCTGCGGTTGTTGATCGAGACGAGGGAGTCGCGAGCTAGATCCCTACCCATGTTTGAGAGTAGCGGTAACCCTTCAGAGGAGAGCTTCAGTAGATTAGTTGTTT
The DNA here is from genome assembly GCA_029204045.2 of Tillandsia leiboldiana. Taxonomy (NCBI): domain Eukaryota; kingdom Viridiplantae; phylum Streptophyta; class Magnoliopsida; order Poales; family Bromeliaceae; genus Tillandsia; species Tillandsia leiboldiana. The sequence continues at coordinate 947 of JAQNDB010004022.1, read as the reverse complement.
TATTTTCTCTTTTGAGTGACTGTTGTAGTGAGGATGATATGTATTGAGAGCCTGTACACTGTTGTTTTTATTGGAGATATCTCCCTTATGAGTTTTGTATCAGAGGACTTTTTTATACGATCGTATTTGGGAGATGGATATTGTATTATTTTCAGTTGTACAGTGTTTGGATTTCAGTTTTTAGTAGTTTACTTTCAGCTCTGACATCTGTATACTGTAGTTGATTCTTTTTGCAGGTAGACGCTTCGTCTGTACGCAGTTTCCGTACAGATGGCGGATCTGTTAGCGAGCCCCGGGTCACAGTTTCGACCCCGGGGAGTGACAGATTAGGTTGGTATCAGAGCCTAGGTTGTAGGTCATGGTGGACTTAGAAACCCTAGGCTTATGATTTGACCCTTGGTTGACTTCGTGAGAGTCGTGACTTTTAGCGAGAGTCCTGATTGAGTTTTATACTCTCCCAAGGACGGGAAGAGTGATTGGCATGTTTAGATGCCGATCGTTACTACTTTAGTTTCCGATCGGACGGTTTAGATGCCGATCTGTTACTTACTTTAGTTTCCGACCGGACGGTTTAGATGCCGATCTGTTACTTACTTTGGGATGCGAGCCATGTGGGACGATCCCGCGGTTTCGAGCCATGTGTGCAGATTCCGCTGAGCAGGCAATGCTAGTTTTACTGGTGGCACCAGATTGGGTTTATTACAGATATTCGCTTTATTATTGCACTCGAGTCAGGGGGGGGGGGCGAGTGAAGTCTAGTAGCTGTGTCTAGACCAATGATAGTGTTGGGTCGAACCGTTTGGGGATCGACAGTTGTCCCAGGTCATTGTGAGTTGTTGACCGTTGTACGAGGGCTAGGCAGGCATGGCAGGCATAGGCAGGCATAGCAGGCATAGCAGGCATGGCACATAGGCAGGCATAGGAAGGCATGGCAGGCATAGGCAGGC
>JAQNDB010004021.1:0-25999 GCA_029204045.2 Tillandsia leiboldiana | reverse complement strand
CCAAGGCACGAGGTTTAAAATTACTCCCAACTGATTGGTGAATTTTTTGGGGAATGCAACCAGCAAGACAGGAGTTAACGTTACTTACAGGAAAGAGTTTGACAAACACATTTGGCAAATGGTTAAAAGGCATATGTTTGGAAGGAACTCCAAATACCGGCGAAATCTGTCAAATCCAAAGAACTTTCGTCTTGAGTACCGTTCCCTGAACTTCATTACATGTTACAATTCCTTCCAAATTGCAACTAAAGTCTTGAGATGGGATCTAATGCGTGTGAGCCCCCCTTCCCATGGTCCCCTCCTAAACTACTCTAGTTCTAGCACGCTAACTCTCATAACCTCTGGGATCTTGCTACCCTCCAAAATGCTATAGCGCGGGTTAAGAGATTAGTCCTATTATATCATTTATATATAGGACTAATCCAAATTCCGGGGTGCACCTTCTCTCCATTCTTCTCCCCTTTAAGCCCTGACGTCCCACGTCAGGCTCAGCACACTCACAAGCCCATGCGATGTGAGACTCGTCTCGCTAGCCTTAGCCGACCTTGTGAGGAGCTGCACCCACTCCAACTCATTAGCCGAGGAGCCTCGCTCTACCCGCTATATAACCCTGGCTCGCCGCGACTCATCTCACATTTCATTTCCGGCTGGTGAATGGCTCTGATACCAACTGTGACGCCCCACTTCCCAGGGGGTCACCCATCCTAGAACTACTCTAGCTCTAGCACGCTTAACTCTCATAACCTCTTGGATCTTGCTACCATCCAAAAGCTTATAGCCGGGTTAAGAGATTTAGTCCTATTATATCATTTATATATAGGACTAATCCAAATTCGCGGGGGTGTCACATTTGCGTTTTTTGTATCTCTAGGACTCCGTCATAGGCAATGGGATTTAAAATCAACATTCCGTACCTTATTTGGAATAGAATGACAAGGTAATGTTTGTTACGCTTTTGGGGTGTGGCATATTTCGTGAGTCAAGTCAGTCAGTTGAGTGGAGTCGGAGTCTTAAAGGGATCAAATTGTCAATCAGCAATCAAAGACTTAGAGAAGATTCAACAAGAGCTCAAGTTGACACTCAGTGTCTTGAGTCTTGAAGATTGAAGTTGAAGAATTGTGGATCAGTTACATCAATCTCAAGAAGAAAGTATTCAAGAGGATCAGGTATGTTTAACTAAATAATTGTGGTGATCCGAATACTTTCTTATAGTGTAGAAACACTTGGATGAACTTTTAATTGCATAATAATCAAAAACTGGTGTTCGGACATGTTCAGGATCCGGATCAGAGCCAACGATCCGGATCCCGAAGGTTGTTGCTCATACAAGACTTCGATCCGGATCCATGCAATTTCCGATCCGGATCCCGAATGTTAAGTTTTCTGATTTGTATGAACGATCCGGATCGGGCAATGCGATCCGGATCCCGAACCCTTGGTTTTCTGGAATCGTCAATCTCGTTCGACGATCCGGATCGCAGTAAATCCGATCCGGATCGCCGTCCGTAAAATTTCCAGATAAGGTATGTTTTTGATTCTTATCTCTTTCCAAAGGTTTCTAACTATAAAGAGACACTTAGGGTTTCTCAAAAACGTGGGTGCTACGGCCGATTCTTTTATAAAAACATTTGAGAGCAACCCTAGAGGACTAGGTTTTCATTGTTCTTCTTAATAGCCTCTCTTAGGTCAATTCGACGGTTCTTCCCAAGAACATTATCTTTGGGTCGAATTGATGCTAATGCTTTGCTTAGAGATGGTTCTTCTACGGTTCCTCAATGAGAATCTAAGCAAGGATCACCATCGAAGTCAATATTCTTATCGACTGAGTTTGCGTCGTGGATTCGACGTGGCATCGGGATTCGGTGTGCTAGAAGGCGTTTCGTGATTTGAAGCGTGCGTTCGTGGATTCGAACGTGAGCAGTGGACGAGCAAAACGGTGGAGCGCGAGGTCCAAGAAATTGAAGGAGGGGTTAAATCCGTGAAAGACGGTAATCACCTTGTTATTCTTCTTATTCTTAGGGATTGTTATTGCGTGGATATCCAACCGGTCAGCGCAAGGTCCGAAGAAGCTGAAGGAGGGGTTTGAGTCCGTGGAGTCGGTATCACCTTGTTATTCTTCTATTTTAGTGGATTGTTATTGCGTGTTGGTCCCGTGGTTTTTCTCCTGGATTGGAGTTTCCACGTATATCTTGTGTGTGCTGTTTTTATTTCCGCATTGGTTTTTATTTTACAACTGAGATTTGGTTTTATAAGTATACACCTATTCACCCCCCCCTCTAGTTGTTTGATAGTACCTATTTAGCATCCTTGTGGATCCTATAAAAACCACACAAGTGGTATCAGAGCCGGTTTAGGTTTCTATCTATCATGGCGGGTGAAGTGGTAATATTTATAGACCTCCTCTTTTTTGATGGGACTAATTATGCTATTGGAAAGTGCGGATGAGAGCTTTTCTCATCTCAATTGATGAGGTGTTTGGCAAACCGTGGAACACGGTTGGGTTGCATCCTGTTGAGGGAAGTAGGAAATTCTACTACACCAAAAACCTCGCTCTAAGGGCCACAGAGGAATTTGACAAGATCTTCTTACAATGGGAAAAGGTATGAACGCTTTATTTAATTCTCTTTCCTCGACTGAGTTCACACGAATTTCCGCGTGTGAAACCGCGAAGGAAATTTGGGATATTCTCAAAATTACACATGAGGGTACTAATCTTGTAAAAATTCAAAAGCTCCAGATGCTTACAAGTCAATTTGACTCTATTCATATGGAAGAGCATGAATTGTTTACAGATTATTACACTAGACTTCAAGATGTAATAAATACATGTGCTAATTTAGGAGGAAAAGATCCCGGAGTCGAAAATTGTAAGAAAGATACTTCGGACTCTTCCGGAACGGTTTAGGGCAAAGGTTACCGCCATTGAAACCGTTAGTCATCCGGATGAGATGAGTGTAGAGGAATTAGTAGGTGCTTTGCAAACTATGAAATGACTTTTCCTACTAATCAAGTTTCTTCCAAGTCTTCTTCTAAGCTTACAGGTATTGCATTCAAATCAACAAAGGAAGAAGATAGCGAATCAAGTTCCGACGATGAAATCTCTTTTGCCGATTTTGAAAGAACAATTGGCGCGGATCGTAAAGAAATTTCGTCGGAAATTTTGGAAGAATCGAACCGATGGATCTTCATCCACGAAACCTTCTAAAGGATCATCGGGTTCTAAATCCTCTAACCTCAAAAGCTTTGCAAAACCTTCTAAAGAAAAAGAAAAAGATGATTTCGAAGGGGAAATCCAATGCTATCGATGCAAAGGCTACGGCCATTTTTCAACGGATTGTCCTTCTCCGAAATCATATAAAAAGAAGGCTTTGCAAGCGAAAACTTGGGACGATTCTACTTCTAATGAATCGACCTCAAGTAAAGAGGAAAAGATCGTTGCTTCTCATGCCTCTCATTTTCCCTCTTCTAATAATTGTTTATCATCTTTAGTCACTGACTCTACTCCTTTGATTTTGTATGAAACATCGACGACCGGCGGAGAGTCATCAAGTGAGGGGGAGTCGGACGAGGAAGAACTCGTTGAGGCATATCAACAACTTCTTACGGAATCAAAGAAGATGGCCAAACATATTAAGAAGTTGAGGAAGCAACGACTTGAAGTTCAAGACGAGAATCAAGCTTTAAAGATAAAACTTCATGATCTCGAGGAGGAACGAGAACGTTTATTGGAAAACAATAAAATCCTCCAAGAAGAGCGAAACCAATCGGAGACAAACGCTAAATCATATATGGACAAGATTGGTTTTCTAGAAAAACAGTTTGAGGATATTCATGTCACCAATCAAGCTTTGACCAAGCAAGTTCATCAACTTAAATCCGACATACAAAGGCTTTCAACCGGTTTCAAGAAACTAGATTGTATGTCCGGATTAGGTCAAACAAGCAAGGTTTGTTTGGGATTTAAAAAGGATCAAACTGTGCATGCTTCAAGTTCCACATTCAAATTGAAAGGAAGAACGTGTCACCTTTGTGGACTTGAAGGACATTTGGTGAAGGATTGCCCGAAAAAGAGAAAGAAAAATTCTTCGGCAACTTCATCTACGGAGCGAACTCAACGGAATAAAAGGACACATCAAGTCAAAGGAGTTCACTCAACCCACCAAAGGTCCGAGCCACAACATCAATCATACAAGTGGATCATTGCGAGGCAAAGACCTAAGGTGGATCAACAGTCAAAGCGGACAACCCCCGGCCACAACGAATCAAGACAACCCAAAATCCAGCGATTTTGGATTCGGAAAGGTGATATCTTTCCTTGTCTTAAGTTCTAAATAGCTTATGACTGTATGTAATGCTTTGATTGGTTTTCCCTTCATATCTTTCTTAATCTTTGCATTACATGTTTTTCAATGCTCTTCGTTTTTATACTTTGTTTTTGAACAAAAGGGTTTTTACTGAACAAGTGCATTGAATAAAAAGGGCTTCACTTTTATTCACTCCAAATTAATTTTATTTGGATTATCAACTTTACTCCTTAATCATAATCTTGAAGATACTTCATTATAGGAGTTTTTGATATTATAAGCATCAAATTTTAGAAATCATGTGTGATCTTCAGATGCTTAATCTATCTCGGTTGTGTGAGTTCTTTGTGATAAACATGAGACAAACCGATTGACTAAAATTTGGGATTTAATTCTTTCACGTAAGAGATTGCCTTCTTACAAGGGTATATAATTGAATTATGAAAGATGTGGAAAGAGTTACATCCGAAAGGAGTGTGAAAACTACCACCACATGCTGGAAGAGCTGCCACCCCGGTCGTCCGGTTTGTGTGTGAAGCTACCACATGTTATGGATGCTTGATAGTATTTTATGAGAAAATCTTTAGTTGAAGCATTTGGAGATTTATATGCAAAACTCTTATATTTTGAACAATCTCCTGGTTGGTATAAGGTGGAATAGTTGAAAGATGCTCAAAGAGCCACCCTTAGGTATTTTAGTGCTTATCTCAAATTTGAAAGGGTAAAAATTCAGAATTGATGTCATTTGGAAATCTCCGTAAGTCATCTTTGTAAATCCGTTACATCTTGATAGAGTTTGGATCTCAAGATTATTTTTGATGACTTGTGTTTGATGAATATAACATGAAAAACGGTTTATAATGTTTTACCTTTATTTTTCATGATTTTGGAGTAAATCTTTTTAATTTTTGTGAAATTAATTGGATTGAATGGCATCTGTGTGAATTCATTGTTTAAAGCACTTAAATTGTTTTCTTGATTGAATACAAATCGGTAATTCAAATATTTCAAAATCTGGATTTGTTTCAAGAAATTATTTGATTTTTGCGTTCGAGTACCGGTACGCAATCTATGTTTTTGTTATATACCGGAACTGAGCTTTTATCTCTCTTTCACTATGGACTAATGCTGTTAGTGATTTCCTTTTGTCTAGTATGTTCACTGTTTGACAATTTGTGACAAAAAGGGGAGAAGAGAAATAGGGGAGAAGAGAGAAATAGGAGAGATGAGATCATCGAGATAGGGGGAGAACGGAAAATGATGATCGTATCACAAAGGGGGAGAACATGGAGAACATGGAGAACATGTTAGAGATGCTCAAGATAGGGGGAGACAAAGAAAAAACAAAAGAACCAAAAGGAAGACGGATCAAATGTAGGATTCTAATTTCTAACGACTAACGTTTGATTTTGTTTGGAGTTTTGTTTTTGCAGGAATTACATCACTTTAAGACTCCAAGTCCTAAGTCATAGAGTATGTTCTAGGACTGTTTGGTTCAAATGTAATTTTGTATTTATTGGATCTTTCACGCATAGAAAATCAATGTTTTGGTGATGACATTGAATTTCGATTTTTTGGTTTAAGATGAGTGACTTGAGCGTTTTTATGTATTTTGGGTTTTGTCACGAAATTGCCAAAGGGGGAGATTGTTACGGCATTTTGGTGTTGGCATATTTCGTGAGTCAAGTCAGTCAGTTGAGTCGGAGTCTTAAAGGGATCAAATTGTCAATCAGCATTCAAAGACTTAGAGAAGATTCAACAAGAGCTCATGTTGACACTCAGTGTCTTGAGTCTTGAAGATTGAAGTTGAAGAATTGTGGATCAGTTACATCAATCTCAAGAAGAAAGTATTCAAGAGGATCAGGTATGTTTAACTAAATAATTATGGTGATCCGAATACTTTCTTATAGTGTAGAAACACTTGGATGAACTTTTAATTGCATAATAATCAAAAACTGGTGTTCGGACTTGTTCAGGATCCGGATCAGAGCCAACGATCCGGATCCCGAAGGTTGTTGCTTCATACAAGACTTCGATCCGGATCCTTGCAATTTCCGATCCGGATCCCGAATGTTAAGTTTTCTGATTTGTATGAACGATCCGGATCGGGCAATGCGATCCGGATCCCGAACCCTTGGTTTTCTGGAATCGTCAATCTCGTTACGACGATCCGGATCGCAGTAAATCCGATCCGGATCGCCGTCCGTAAAATTTCCAGATAAGGTATGTTTTTGATTCTTATCTCTTTCCAAAGGTTTCTAAACTATAAATAGACACTTAGGGTTTCTCAAAAACGTGGGTGCTACGGCCGATCTTTTTATAAAACATTTGAGAGCAACCCTAGAGGCTAGGTTTTCATTGTTCTTCTTAATAGCCTCTCTTAGGTCAATTCGACGGTTCTTCCAAGAACATATCTTTGGTCGAATTGATCTAATCTTTGCTTAGAGATTTCTTCTACGGTTCCTCAATGAGAATCTAAGCAAAGGATCACCATCGAAGTCAATATTCTTATCGACTGAGTTTGCGTCGTGGATTCGACGTGGCATCGTGGATTCGGTGTGCTAAAGGCGTTTCGTGGATTCGAAGCGTGCGTTCGTGGATTCGAACGTGAGCAGTGGACGAGCAAAACGGTGGAGCGCGAGGTCCAAGAAATTGAAGGAGGGGTTAAATCCGTGAAGACGGTAATCACCTTGTTATTCTTCTTTTCTTAGGGATTGTTATTGCGTGGATATCCAACCGGTCAGCGCAAGGTCCGAAGAAGCTGAAGGAGGGGTTGAGTCCGTGGAGTCGGTAATCACCTTGTTATTCTTCTATTCTTAGTGGATTGTTATTGCGTGTTGGTCCCGTGGTTTTTCTCCTGGATTGGAGTTTCCACGTATATCTTGGTGTGCTGTTTTTATTTCCGCATTGGTTTTTATTTTACACTGAGATTTGGTTTTATAAGTATTACACCTATTCACCCCCCCCTCTAGTTGTTTGATAGTACCTATTTAGATCCTTGTGGATCCTATAAAAACCAACAATGTTGAGCATCCTCATCCCACGGAAAGAATCCTATTTCCATTGATTATAATGAGGATTTTAAAGAAATTTCAGGTTGATATTAGTTCAACAACTAATCATCACTGTTTGGGCATGATCGATGAATCCACCATTGTTAAGTCCCTTCATAAGCTACCTCATGTTACTCCAATTCCTCCATGCGGAACGAAACACAGTGTCGGCACTTCCACATCACCATCACAACCAGCACCCGCACCAGCGGATGAAGCATCAGTCTCATCCATCTATAAAGAACAACAACGTTTATCCTTTGAGCAAGAACAGATTACGAAGGAACAGAAGAGAATTTCCGATGAGCTTGAAATCATTACAGCAGCTCAAATCACTTTGACGAAGAAGGTCACGTCAATGAAAAAGTTAATGAAGAAAATTTTCTCGAAGATGGGTTGTACGAGCTCTGGGGACTCTGAGTCCGATGATTGATTCTTACTAATCATTTTTGTGCAGGTTTCTCATTTTTTTTTTTTTAGTTAGTTTGGTTCTCAAAGTTTTTGAACTTTTAACCTCTCCTTATTATTTTTGTAATTTTGGCTACTTTTGTGACAAAAAGGGGGAGAGAGAGAGATGAACAATGGTTGGTTGGTTTGTGAAAAGAACGAACAATGGTTTGTGAGAAGAACGTTAAACCTTGAACAACGTTAAACTTTGAACCTTGAAAGGTAAGTATAACTCAACTTTGGTTTTGTATTGTGATTGCATTGCATATCTCGACTAACTATTCAACTAACTATTTGGGCATGTAATATTACTAACAAGTTGTGTGATTACTAACAAAGTTATGACATTTTGAATTTTACTGCTTAGAAGATATGTCAATGTCTGATTGTGATCTTATTACATATCTGAATTCGTGAATGTCATGGTGAGTATAAACTCTATCTCTGTTAGGTTTTGAATGATAAATATTCTTGAGGTATCTAACGATCTCTTTTGTCAAGAATGATTTCTTTTTGCAGAGAGTGCAGATGTCTAAGTCTATAGTCTGTTTTAGGAGTTTATCTCATGTATTTAATTTTGGATCTCCATTGTAAATTTTTGTTGTATGGTGATAGCAACAAAAATATCTTTTTGAATTTTCTTAAGTGGATTTGTGTTTTGTCACGAAACCGCCAAAGGGGGAGATTGTTAAGGATTTTGTTTTGGCGCATTTCGTGAAAGTATCGAGTCTTGAAGATTGAAGGTTAAGAAGTTTGGATTATATATCTCAATCTCAAGAAAGAAGAATTCAAAAGGATCAGGTATGTTTAACTAATTAATTTTGGTGATCCGAATACTTCTTATAGTGTAGAAACACTTGGATGAATTTTTAATTGCATAAAAATTAAAAACTGGACATGGGACATGTTCAGGATCCGGATCAGACATTTCAATCCGGATCCCGAAGGGTGTTAGTTCATAAACAAATCCAATCCGGATCCAAGCCATTTCTGATCCGGATCCCGAACATTGGTTTTTGCTGAAATATATGAATGATCCGGATCGGGCATTTCAATCCAGATCCCGAACCTTTGTTTTCTTGGAATTGTCTGTTTCGTTACGACAATCCGGATCGCCGTAAATCCGATCCGGATTGTCGTCCTGTAAAATTCCAGAAAAAGTTAGTTTTTGATTCTTATCCTCTTCCAATAGTTTCTAACCTATAAATAGACCTTTGGATTTATTTTCTAATAGAGCCGAATAATCTTAATAAATCAAAGAGCAATGCTACATGTACACCCCGAAGGGGTGTACATCATACATCTCTACCATTTTAATGGTGGCGATATTTTTTACGGGTCACATCAAGTGACCCATCATCACACCCCCACCCTTAGATGGGTGGGGGTGTGAGATGTACACCCCTTACGGGTGTACACATAGCATTTTCCTAAATCAAAAGACGGCCTTATATATCCACATATAGAGAAGAAAGGAAATCAATAGATTTAATCTTATGTTTCTTCATCCATATTGATTGATTTGATTCTAGGTTTTCATACTCATATTTTGAGTAGAATCAAATCAATGAATACTTAGATGGTATTTCCGACCTATTTCTAATCTAAGTATTCGGCGGATCATCACCACCCAAAAAACAACGATTTCCCAAATCGGCGCGTGGACTCGCGTGGCCTTGTGGATTCAAGGTGCAACCGCTTTCGTGGATTCGTAGCGAAGTACGTCAGTGGATTCGAGACATGCTACTGGGTGAAGACCGTGGATTCGGTCAGACGTCGTGGATTCGGCGTTGGACGCTAATCGTGGATTCGAGCAGCGTTGCGGAGCAAGCGGAGAAGATCTACTAGGAGCGTATGGAAAAAGGTCGAGTCGTCTGTGAGTACGGTATATCACCTTTGTACGTGTTATAATTCTAGTGGATTTCGCCGTGTTATCGGTCCCGTGGTTTTTTACTCCGGTATTGGAGTTTTCCACGTAAAAATCTTGCGTATTATATTTTCATTTCCGCATTGGGTTTTATTACGCAACGATTTTTGAGTGTTTATTGTTTACACCTATTCACCCCCCTCTAGGTTTTTTTTTCCCCTATTTAGATCATTATTAATATAACCCGACAGTTCGAGCTTCCGGGAATTTTTCCGAGGATCACGACAGTGCGTGCACCTGCGGCGCGGTTTTAGTGTTTCCGGCAGATTCTTGACAGGGAACGGTTCGGCGCTTCACCGACTTCAGCGTTTGCCTGCGGAAAGCGTTCCAGGTGGGTTGGAATTTCTCCAAAATGTGTGGAATGCCCTTTAAAGCTATTGTATGCAATTTGATCATGTTTTTATGCCATTTTTCACTGCGGTAAAATCTGATAGTTGCCTGGAAATTTTTAGAAAATTATTTAGAACCCCAGATTATTTTTAGTATACTTCTAATACTATATGACACTAGATTTCATGTTCCGTAGGCATTATTTTTGCAGCCTGATCGTTTTAAAAATCGAGAAAACCCGTTTTTAGCAAAATCAACATTTTTAAAAGTGGTTTTTAAATCATGAGTTCGCCAGAGGTAGGGCATAGGTTCAGGGTGCTCTTGACCTCGGGCCTGGGGGCCGAGGGGTCTCTTTTTGAGTTTTTGAGATGAGTTATAGTGTCATGTGAGTTTTGAGCTTCTGATGAGATTATTCTAGTTCATGAGTTGTGCATTTCTGATTTGGTAGTGGAGATGGTTCTCCGACTTAGCTATGAGAGTTTTGGGTTCTGGCAGATCGAGTCGTGGAGGTTTCCCGACTTAGCTATGGGTCGTGCATTATCAGATTGAGTCCTAGAGGGTTCTCCGACAGATTATGTGAGGATTTGGGCATTTCCAGATTGAGTCGTGGAGTATATCTTTTGTTTGAGTTGTGAGAGTTTGAGCATTTAGCTTCCGATCTGTTGATCGTGACCATAGCCTGCATGACCCACTTGTTGAGACAGATGTGACACGCTTGAGCTCGGTGGGGTCGCTCCCCTCGAGTTACGCTCCGGATGCGATGATGATGCGCCTAGTGGATATACTAGTGGTCGCTTGATACCCCTGGCTGAGTTACCATGGGGTCACTTTGCGTGAGATTGAGACAGTCCGTGTGGGACGCCCTACGTAAGATCAAGTCCTTTTTGGAAGTAGTGGCAGTAGGTTGGTGCAGGCTTGACTGGACCCTATGAGGCAATCATTGAGATTGGGTGATATGAGCGGGTGATTGCATAGCATGTTCTTAGTTGATCTTTCCTTTGAGCATGGTACTTGAGGCTTATTAGTAGTGAGAGTGTATGCATAGCATGTTCATAGTAGAGTTTCCTTGAGCATGATGATTGTGACTTGTTAGTGATGGGTTATGCTTATAATGGATCTAAATAGGGGGAAAAACACCAAGAGGGGGGTGAATAGGTGTAAACAGTAAACACTCAAAAATCGTTGCGCAATAAAACCCAATGCGGAAATTAAAATTAACACGTAAGATTTTTACGTGGAAAACTCCAAAACCGGAGTAAAAAACCACGGGACCGATAACACGGCGAAATCCACTAGAATTATAACACGTACAAAGGTGATATACCGTACTCACAGACGACTCGACCTTTTTCCATACGCTCCCAGTAGATCTTCTCCGCTCGCTCCGCAACGCTCCTCGAATCCACGATTAGCGTCCAACGCCGAATCCACGGCGTCCAACGTCGAATCCACGACGTCCGACAGAATCCACGGTCTTCACCAAGTAGCACGTCTCGAATCCACGAACGTACCTCGCTCCGAATCCATGAGAGCGGTAGCACATTGAATCCACAAGGCCACGCGAGTCCACGCGCCGATTTTGGGGAAATCGTTGCTTTTGGGTGGTGATGATCCGCCGAATACTTAGATCAAAGATAGATCGGAAATACCATCGAAGTATTCATTAATTTGATTCTACTCAAAATCTAAGTATGAAAACCTAGAATCAAATTAATTAATATAGATGAAGAAACATATAATTAAATCTAGTTATTTCCTTTTTCTCTATAGGTGGATTTCTCTTTTTCGACCGTATTTTGGATTACCCTAAAAAATGAATCGTAGGGTTTATTTATAGGTTAGAAACCATTGGAAGAGGATAAGAATAAAAAACTAACCTTATCTGGAATTTTTCAGGACGACGGTCCGGACTGGAATACTGCGGTCCGGACTGTCGTAGCAAGACAGACTATTTCTAGAAAAACATACGTTCGGGGTCCGAAATGAAGTGCCACGGTCCGGACTGTTCATGCATTTTCAGCAAAACCCACATTCGGGGTCCGGAACAAAAACAGGGGTGTTCCGGACTCGATTGCGCATGAATTACCCTATGTTCGGGGTCCGGACTGTGGTTGCCTGTTCCGGATCCTGAACCTATAACATGTCCAGTTTTTTATTTTTATTCGATTAGAAATCCATCCAAGTGTTTCTACACTATAAGAAGTATTCGGATCATCAAAATTATTTAGTTAAACATACCTGATCCTTTTGAATTCTTCTTGCTTGAGATTGAGGTATATGATTCAAGCTTCTTCATCTTCAATCTTCAAGACTTAACCACTTTCACGAAATACGCCAAAACAAATTCCTTAACAATCTCCCCCTTTGTCGGTTTCGTGACAAAATAAAAATCCACTCAAGAAAATTTAAAAAGGTATTTTTGTTGCTATCACCATACAACAAAAATTTACATTGAAGATCCAAATAAAGATAGATACACGAGATAAACTCCAAGAACAGACTCTAGACTTAGACATCTGTACTCTCTGCGAAAAGAATCATTCTTGACAAAAAGGATCGTTAGATACCTCAAGATTATTTAGCATTCAAAACCAAACAGAGATAGAGTTTATACTCACCATGACATTTATGAACTCAGATATGTATTAGGATCATAATCAGAAATACACATATCTTCTAAACATTAAAATTCCAAATGTCACAGAATTGTTAGTCAACAACAACTTGTTAGTTATATTACATGCCCAAATAGTTAGTCGAATAGTTAGTCGAGGCATGCATTCAATCACAATTCAGAACCAAAAGTTGCTTTGATACTTACCTTCAAAGTTCAAAGTTTTTACAACCATTAGTCGATCATTGTTTGTTTGCTCTCTCTCCCCCTTTTTGTCACTAAATCCAGCCAAAATTGCAAAATAAAAAAAAGAGAGTTAAAAGTTCAAAATAAGAAAAATTTGAGAACTATACAAAACAAAAAAAACGTGAAAACCTGCAAAAGAAAGGATTAGAATACAGATTACTCAGAATCCTCTGAACTAATGCATCCAAGTTTTTGGAAAATTTTCTTTATGCGTTTGTTCATGGATGTCTGTTCCTTTTTTACTTCTCTTATTTCTTCCTTCATTTCAATAAATTCATTGGACATGCGTTCCTGTTCAGAGGAAAGTCGTTGTTGCTCTCTATAAATAGAGGTAACTGAAGCATCATCCTCTGAAGTTGAAGGAGGTACAGGTTGTGCTGTTGGTGCTGGTGGTACTGAAGCTGTTGCTGCTGTTGGTCTTCTTCTACGAGGAGGTGATGGAGGCTCATCTTGTTTTGTGGAGAGGGACTTCACAATAGTTGTATCATTAATTGTTCCCAAGATATGCATATAAGCCGATGATGAAATATCGACTTTGAATTTCTTCAAAATGCGCATAATTATAACTGGGTAGGGAAGTCGCTCTGTGGGATGCGCATGTTCTACATACCGCGTCATCCTTGACCAAATAAGAAATGGAATGTTCAAGTTTGATCCCATAGCCGCTGTGGGATTTCCAAGAAGATAAAGGAATAACATCTTATCCCATCTGAGAATTTTTGTTTGCATGTTAGGAAGAATGTTGTAGCAAACAATAAAATTCAAATAGCGATACTCCGGTCGAAGTTCTTTTGAAAAGACAGAGTTCCCCGTCGACCGAGTATCTGGAAGGCAAATTCCATCCACAACCACTCTCCATGAGGTGGTGGAGAAGGTTTGACTTTTCAAGTAATGAGCTCCTTCAACCCGTGCCTTCATCCCTAACACCTCTCTAATTAATTGAGGTGTGACCTTAATCTTAACATTTCTAACCATTGTTAGAAATTCTCAATGTCCATCCTCTTGATCAACTAACCTTGATTCATTCTGATAAAACATCTTCACTGAGTGAAGACAATATCCAGTAGGTTCAGGGAAATGACAAATGGGGGCAAGTCCCGCATAGTCAAAAAGAGTGCCAAAGAGTGCAGATCGCTCCTTCAGAGTTTTGACATTGACATGTCTCTCACCAATGCATTCCCTCTTTTCAAAGTCCTTGATTCTTTCTGAGCTTATAAAGTCTTGAGGAGGAGGTTGGCTTGCTAGTGTCTCCTCAATGGATATCCCTCGAGCACTCCCTCTTTTGCGTGCAACGCTCTTTCTTTTTGTTTTGAGAGGAGTTTCTTCCATTGGAGCTTTGCTTTTTTCTGCGGCAGTTGGCGGTGTCTTTGCCTTTGAAGATGCAGCAGGGGCTTTCCCCTTTGAAGTAGTAGGAGCAGTTGCTTCTACCAATAGCTCATCCCAATCAATAGATTCAGTCTCAGATTCCGTCTCGGAATCATCCATAGTTTTCTTCGTCTTCTTAGCCCTCTTAGGCTTGTTTGTAGCTCTAGTGTGTACCATAGCAGCCAGAAGAAAGATTACCCAAGTGATCACCATCTCTGCTATTTCTGTGAAAGAGAGTCCTGCGAGCAACAACTCAAGAACACGAAAAAAAAATTGTTTATTTTCAAAAATTTGAAAAATTGTACCTAAACAATCATTATCATGTAGAGAGACTAGGAATCAAATTAGTTTTGCAAAAAGAATTTTAAAAATAGATCAATCCCATGATTTTCAAAAATTCCTATTATATGCCCTAAAACCGAATTTTCAGAAATCAAAGTCTAAAAATCCGTTAATCAAGAGAATACCTAGCATATAATCAAAACTAATCTACTCAGAGTTCTTATTTCAAAATAAATTTTATCAAAAACCAATCTCAAATGAAAAAGATACATGATTTCATCCACGTTTTGAGCAAAAAAGTAAAAAATTGTGAAATACCGAAATTTTGATCATGAAAACTCACTTTGATGCGAAGAACTCTTGATGGAAAGGCTCCAAATTAGATGAATTCTAGAGAGAGAAACTCTGGAGACTTGGAAACAAAAGCTTGTGGTGAAATAAAATCAAAAACCCTTTTGTTTCATATAAACCCTAGCCGCGGTCCGGAACGCTCTATGAATGCAGTCCGGAACGGTTACCCGCAGGAAATTCCTGCGTTCGGGATCCGGAACGGATGATCCGGTCCGGATCGACTCCAAACTTTTTCTTCAGAAAAATTTAGGAAAAATCCAGAAAATCCAGAAAAAGTATGTAAGCACTTTTGCATGTCAACTTTAAATAGAAACCATCATTTCACATGAAAGGAAATAGATTATGCAAAATCTATCAATAATATCCAACTAATGAAATGAAAATTTACGAAAATTAAAACCTTTAAAGTTGAACAGGTTCAATGACATCTTGTCACGCCCCCGGGGGTTTTTGAGTCTATCAAAGCGGAAAATTGCGTGTATTATTTTTTTTTTCTTAACAAGGTAACTTAAACCTCATCCCCGGTGCGTGCCAGACCGCCACATACACAAATTCTCTCTGCCCACGGACAGAGTCTCCTTTGTATATGCACGGCGTCTCATTTACAACATCATACATCAACCATCAACCATACAATAGACATACATCGTGAAACAGAGTACAGTAATTTAACTAATGTGTTAAAAGACCGGTATCCACTCGACACCTTGTTATTAAAGCGGCATCAACGTTTGGAAAGGATAAAACCAGCGGTTGCAAAACCCGTGCCCACACGGCACTTCGTTTTGAGAAAACATTTTCGAAATCATTTGGTTTATCATGAAAACGTGCTGCGTATGAAAACATCACTAAAAGTATCAAAGTATAAAAGTACACCTCATCCACAGCGCTAACTCATACATGTCCATGACTAATATGATCCACAAGCAAATTAACTATTTAAAGTGTAAGGAAAACGAGATAAAAACCCAAGTATCCTGACTACGGTCCTCGCGACGCTGTCTCACCGCCATCCCGGCTAACGCACCTAGTAATACCTGTCACGGAGTGGGTAAAGTCAGTGACAAACAAAGTAGATGTCCAAATATCAATAAGGAATAAGGAACAAACCGATTACACCGGAACCTTTCGCTAAAACCCTGTACATAATTAAGCTGGGCACCAACCCCAGATTTATTGATTAAGTTGGGCACCAACCCCAGAGTACCTGTCGGAGAGACTAAAGTCTCCCCTCGTGCGCAAACACCTTTTTGATGCTTTTAACCTCTTCACGGTGCTGGTGTGCTATTTGCAGCAGGCGCGAAGAGGTCCTCACGGCTCCCACCCCTTTGTGAGGTACACAGGTCAAAAAGACCACTTCTCCGGAAAAGTACACCCCCGCGGAGGCCAATCCGCCTGTGTACGTGCAGCATCCGAAAACGGATTTGCCGAGATCGGCGTGTAGTGAGCACCGCGACCGCAACCACTTCAATTGTTAGATAAAATACAATTATGCGAAAGGTTAAACTGTCCATCTACTTTGTTAGACAAATTCAGAGCATTTTAATGATGATAGATGCACTTACTGCACTTGTTGCACTTATAGCAACCGTACCCACCTAGTTGAAGAGAAATAGGAACACCTGAATCCTTCGCGCACCCCCGCTGCGCACCTGGACCTAAAGAAAGTCTGCAAGGATAACTATAGTCAAAAAAACGTGTACTAACATCCCAAAACAAAAGACCCAATTTACTCTTTTCGACGGAAAAGTCCCACACCGTCCGGGTTGACGAAAATCGGAATCCCGCGCCGCCGTCGCCGTCCGTCGGAGCCCCGCGCGGTTCGGAACCGCGCGGCGTGTCTCCGCGGGCGGCGCCCACGCGGCGCGGCGCCTCGCGCGGGTGCTGCCCGTGCGGCGGCCGCGCGACGCCCGCGCGGGTGCGGCCCCGCACGACGCCCGCACGCGGGGTTGCCCGCGCGGCGCCCGCGTGGGTGCCCCGCGCGGTGCCCGCGCGGTTGCGGGTCCGCGCGGGTGCCGCCCGCGCGGTAGCCGCGCGGCGCCCGCGCGGTGCCCGGGCGGTTGCGGGTCCGCGCGGGTGCCGCCCGTGCGGCAGCCGCGCGGCGCCCGCGCGGTTGCGGGTCCGCGCGGGTGCCGCCCGCGCGGCAGCCGCGCGGCGCCCGCGCGGTGCCCGCGCGGTTGCGGGTCCGCGTGGGTGCCACCCGTACGGTAGCCGCGCGGCGCCCGCGCGGTGCCCGCGCGGGTACGACCCGCGTGGTCCCATCGCCGCTTGCGGCGGCGATCGGCCGTCCGTGATTCTCCTCCGCGCGATGCCCTAGCGGCACCGCGCGCCTCCGCCGTCCGTTCCGTGCCCTAGCATGACGACGATGACGGCGACGGTGACGGATACGACGGAGAACCCAAGAACTCAAACAAAAAGGATGTAGTACTCTAAAAATTTAAAGACTATAAAATACTTTTGGAATTTATTTAATTAATAAATTTTAGCAAAATAGGGACATAGAGGATCAATGATGGCCCGAGATTTTATCCGTGCGCCAAATTAGTCGAACAAATACGCTACCTGACAGGTCTCGACGAGCCGGACGTCGTGGTGAAGTTCGATTTGCATTTCGTCGAGCGGATCTTCTCGATTTGCGTGAGAAGCGTTGGAAAACCATTATTTTCTAAAGAACCTATATACTTTTTGTACCAAATACTTCAGATTTAATGTGTTAGGGTGTTCGGTGCAAATTATACATATTAAGAGGGTTTCGAAAGCAAGGGATTTAGTGTGAAACCGGATTGGGGTTAGTTGCAAAATTCAAAGCTTTTACTTTGAATGACTCTTGGACTACCTTGGCTGGAGTTCGAGGAGTCAGTAAGTGATACCAAAGCATCACTTAATCCTCTGAACTCCCCAGACCAAGCCGAGTACTGGGTGGCCGTGGAACACAAGTCCTAGCCCAAGAGAGAGAGAGAGGAAGTGGAAGGTTGGAACCAAACTTCAACCTTGAGGTCTGGGAGGTTCCTGTGGTGAATTACTGCATCTAAGGATCACTGTGGAGCTAGCCGTGGCCGCGCGTGGAAGAAGAACCCATTCCGGCTTCCTCCATCTTCTCCGAATACGGCCAAGGTAAGGTTTTCCAAACCTTTGGTTGTATGAGCCCGAGACCTTTAGCAGTAGAGTTCTTAGGTCCTTAGTATGCTCCCTGCCAAGTCTCAAGCCCCCATGCAAAGCGCATGGCCGGCGGAAGCATTAGATGGCCGGAAACCTAATATTTGCTCCACCGCGGCCGATCTCCTTAAGTAATGAACCAACTAAGCTGAAAATTGGTATGTACGGACTATAGGACATGCCTAATAATTCTGAAAATTTCGAATAAATGTGGCTTAGTATTTCAGGAGATATTTGATGCCCTAGTTTTCGGTCTATTTGTATAATGGCCGAACTTCCAACTCCGGCGCCGGCAGGCTTCCCCGACGCCAGCCACCTACCCGGATAACTTGCTGGGACCAAGAGGATCCCAACCATGCTTTTGCATGGCTCCCATGTAGCCCGAATAAGGGTCGGCCATGGTTGACCCGAAAGTGAACCCCAACGTCGCCACCGTCGCTCCGGCCAACTCCGGCCGGGGAGGGTTAGTCGGGAAGCTTTGTATGGACCAGAGGAACCTTCTATCCAAGTTTGAAGGCTTCTTATAGCCTCTGGAAAAATCCACCATTAATGAAGTTGAAGCTCCAAACCGAGCTTGTGGCCGCCGCGTCTCCGCCGTGTCCTGTCGCCGGGCATGAGTCTAGGTAAGTTGCCTTGAGCTTTTAGGAAGGTTGGTGCAAGTGGTTTGGTCCCAGATCCCTTGGTTGATTGGTCACGAATTTCAAGGTTGAAGCTTCATCTTCTCCACCTTGCCGCGGCCAACCTGGGGGTTTTGGTTGTTCCAGATTGAGGGAAAATGCTCTATAAACTTAGAAGATTAATTTGATCCATCTTGGAAGGGCCCAGGTACAGTGGAGGCAGAGAACCAATTCACTTGTTTGCTTGTGTATTAATATAGATATTATGCACATAAGGTGTTCGATTAAATGTTTCAATGAAGAAAAAGATGGAATCTGGCTTCACAGTAAAAATGAAAGCTGCTCTAAAATGTCCCCTGAGCTTGATGCTCAGGGGACATTCTAAAATGTCCCCTGGAAGGGCCCAGGTATAGTGGAGGCAGAGAACCAATTCACTTGTTTGCTTGTGTATTAATATAGATATTATGCACATAAGGTGTTCGATTAAATGTTTCAATGAAGAAAAAGATGGAATCTGGCTTCACAGTAAAAATGAAAGCTGCTCTAAAATGTCCCCTGAGCTTGATGCTCACTTCAGATCAAGTTAGATCTGTGTGGAATAAAGTTTGGAGCATTGTGAACTTGTATGTGTGCAAGGCTATGGTTCTGGTTGAACCAACAGATCTGGGCTACAGTTAGGGTGAGCCCTGGTATCTTGACACTGTCCAGAGACACTTTCATATACAAAGTTTTAATAAAAGATGTGTAGGTTAAAAGTTATAGTATTAACTACCTTTAAGAGTAATTTTTGCCCAAACCTTGTTTTAGGTTGTTTGCGAAGCCGCGACAGTGTGCTCTTGGCTAATTTGGGGTCACTGGACGCGATGCTCGCGTTAAAAACTGATTTTGAAGTCCCGGAGAAACAAAAATGCAAAATGGCTATGTAGAGGTTTTTAAATTGATCTGGGTTTTAAGTTGAATTGGAATAAGTTAGAGTCAGAGTTGATCCTTGATCCATATGATTGATTCAGGTTTATTCGGTGCCTCTGGTTCTGAGCATACAGTGGATACGGTTTAGTCGCCTGCGACTTGTCAAGTGGGTTTATCTTCGGTCCGGGCTTTATCATTTCGGCCCTCTGGGGTATAGTATTGGTTGGACCCCTGTTCTTGTAGCCTAGTTGATGTCTGAGCCTGCCTTCCTTTTGATCAGTTTTATTTTTCTATAAACGTGTTTTTATTCAACCAATGTTTTGTCTCCAAGCATCGCAGAGTCGCCGGAGTCTGTTCTTGTTTGATAGGACGAAGGCATCTCTCTTCGAGGTTTGGATATGAAACATGTTTTCAAAATTGTTTTTCTAAAAAGGATTTTAGTTGTGCATGATTGATTCTCAGTTGCTTCCAAATATTATGACTCTATTCCTGGACATTTGCCATGCCTGATTGGTCATTAGCTAGCTTGTACATTTATACTTGATTATCAGTATATCCTGATCTATGCTTTAGAGGTTATGGATTATACTCTGCATTGCACCCTTATTGGGATTTTGGTCATTTGCTAGTTTGCATACCTGTTTATCAGTACCCCCTGACTATTCTGATCCATGTTATAGGAATGGATGATTATTCCTACATATGAGTTGAGATTTAGTTGATTCTGCTTTGCATTCTTGATTGGCTTGTTTCGGCTTGTTGTTCACCCGTTATGCTGCTAAATACACGATTTTATAAATTAAACGATTTACCGAGCTTCGTAGGGTCGCCTGAGTCTGTTCTTGTTTGATAGGACAAAGGCATTGCTCTGCGAGGTTTGGACCGAAAACCCAAGCTTCGTAGTGTCGCCTGAGTCTGTTCTTGTTTGATAGGACGAGGGCAACGCTCTTCGAGGTTTGGACTTTTCAAAACAGTTTTCTTAAAAAATATGTGTTTAAGTTTTGTATCATTTGGTTGGTTTGTGTGGTTGAGTTGAGTTTATCTGTGAGCTTCTGTTGTAGGACCCCCGAACCCCATGCAGCATTTTTCCGATGAATCCACTGTTAGAACACCTGGTGTT
Organism: Tillandsia leiboldiana; assembly: GCA_029204045.2. NCBI lineage: Eukaryota > Viridiplantae > Streptophyta > Magnoliopsida > Poales > Bromeliaceae > Tillandsia > Tillandsia leiboldiana. The sequence goes on along the minus strand of JAQNDB010004021.1, from coordinate 5,278 downwards.
GGTGTATCTGGCCCATGGTGCATCAATGGGATGCCACAGATGGACCCTGTATGGTTTTATTAGCTGTGTTGGCTTTCGGCTGGGTTTGCCAAAATTTTGAAAAAGAATTAGGCCAAACAGACGGCGGAAATAGATTCAGCACGGAAAAACGCTTGAAAATGGCTTTTTGTTTGCCAAATTCTGAGTCCGGATGCCCAAAAACGGACTCCCGGAAAATTTACTGGATTTCTGGTGCATGGGGGAGCCGTGGACCGGCGGGGGTGCCACGTGGCAGGCCCGGATTGGCCGGCGCACGCGGCCGGGTCCAAGGAGCGCAAGGGTAAGGACCAGGGTGCACCGCGGGGCGCGTGGACCGGGGGCGTGCCACGTGGCAGCGCCTGATTGGGCGGCTCAGGTGCGCTCGGTCCGCGGGTGCGTGCGGGGAGGCGTGGACCGGGGGCGCGCCACGTGGCAGCACCCGGTTGGCGGGCGCATGAGCGCGCGGTCCACGCAGCGCGCGGGGCAGGTGTCGGGGGCAGGTGCCGTACGCGGGCAGGTGAGGGGCGTCGTGGGCAGTGCCACGTGGCGCCCGCTGATTCGCGGGCGCCAACCACCGCGTTGACGCGGGCCGGGACACGTGGCGGGCGCTGGCAGGGCTTGCATGGCTATCGCCTGTTCGGGCGACACGTGGCGGGCTCCGAGGCGGGTCGGACGAAGTGAAGATCCCGTCCGACGGCGCGAAGTGGGCCGGGCCGCACTGTGCGCGCCCGAAAGTGGTGGGCCGGGCCGCACTGTGCGCGCCCGGAAATTTCCGGGCGCCCGAAACTTCGGACTTATTGGGTATTTTTCCAATTGTTCCTCCAGCACTATAAATACCTGCCCGAGCCCTCTTCTTTGGCTTTTTTCTCTCAACCTGCGCATCATCTGCCCGAGCCACCTTAAGGAGATTTGTTTACCTCTTAATCCTTGATCTTCCTGCCAAGTTCTAGGATTTTAGGAGCACGCATCCCGAGGTTCTCCATTTCACGGTGCGGCGCGACGTGGTGGTTCCTGTGTTCTTCTTCGGCGCAGCAGCAGTGTTTTAGCTCCCCTGGGCTACCCCGAGGTCCTTTTTCAGCGATTCTTGCGCCGACAGACTCCTAAGAGGTAGGGCTTCATCTTTTGTGTTGGTCGCACTTTTCCGTTTCGAGGTTTTGGCATGGATCCCGAGGCAAAAGTGACCCCTTTCTCTGTGTGGATTCCCTTGACAGCCCTGAGGTATTTTGGCCGTATCTTCGCGCACGAGCGTCAGACGGAAACGAGCTTATACAAGTTTTTCATCTACAGGTCACAAGGAACAAGCTCGTATTTTTCTTGGATTTTTCCAGAGTTTCTATTGGAGGTGAAAATCCCGTTTTTCCTGTATTCAGTGCTACAGTTTTGGTGCAGAAATCTTTCGAGTACACCGCCTTGCCGAATTTGTATCTTGACCTTCGAAACTCGGATTTGGGCGTGCAAGGTACCGTTTCGAAGATATCGACGCGGGGATCGCTGCGATATTTTTATTGGGATTTTCTGGGCGTTTTCAGCAGGTGAAAAAGGGACATCTTTGGGACTGAAATTCTGTGTATTTTTTTTATGGACAGTTTTGGAATTGATGTCTACTTGTGGACTTTGTATTGTTCCCAGGAGGGATTGTGGACTGTGCTGAACCTGTTGGACTTAGAGCTGTTATTTTCCTGGTTTTCCTCAGCTGTACGACTCCGGACAGTTAGCGTTTTCAGGTGGGTGGCTTGCTTTCAAGATCTATGGACTGTGCTCTAATTCTATTGATATAGAATCATGCATGATAGTGATTGGATTTGGGTAGCATACTAGAGTGTAGGAATTGTTGTTCCTTGTTTTATCTGTCGATCTTGTGATCTCTTGCTTCCTACTATCATGTTAAATATTTGTTATGTTGGAACCTGACCTAGCACCCCCGTCATATGTTGCATGTGTAACCAGACCAGTAGAAAACCCTCACTTGGGCTAGGGTTATTTATGTTTAGACATCCACACTTTATGTCGCATTCCTGGACTTAGTGTTATCCTCGCCCGGGTAGTGGGCCGAGCGGTCGGGACTTCTCTATAGTGTGGGATGCATTTGCACTCGTGCTTGGGAGCAGAGTGGAGTCTGGTAGATGTAGTGGTTCGCTTGTCTGTATCGGGAACCGTTTGGGGTAAACGGTGGACCCGAGTGATCTTGTTTTCCCCTGTTTGGGTTGTCGCCACTGTGTTAGTGGCAGTAGTTTACTAGTGTTAGCTGGACCTAGAACCCAGAACCCTTTTCGACATACACATGATTTTAGTCTACCAATGTTTTCTTCCAAACATCGAAGGGCCGCTGGAGTCTGTTCTTGTTTGATTGGACAAAGGCATCAGCCCTTCGGGGTTTGGGTAAAACACTTGTTTTCTAACTGTTTTTCTAAAAAGAACTAAAATCATTAAATATGAATTTCTTCCAGATCAAATTAGTTTTCAATAACAAATGTCACCTATTTCCTGTAAATCTCCCCACTCGAAAGGATTCGAGTGGTCTGGGTTCTAGGGGCCGTTCCTCTGTCGGGACGAAAGCCACGGGGGCCGAGCCTGGAACCTTTTCTTGTTTGATAGGGTTGTAGGTGTAGGTCTCCCGGGACTTTCGGGCCCTGTTGGTGTCTTCTGGGAGTTGTACTGTGATTATTGCTTTCCCGAACTATAAGGGATCGGGAACTTCGATAGTCGGAGCCTAGAGTCTGTTCTTGTTTGATAGGGTTCTTAGCACCGGTCTATCGGGTTTCCGACCGTTATGGTGTCGGTCTTTCTGGAGAGTTTAGTGTTCTGTTGTGGGAGCCGTCTGGTGGACGGTGGCCCCAGCTGTGTGACTTCCAGCTTGTGGTTGAGAGTTGGTGTTGTTGGTCGATCTTGTTGATCGTGGTTTGGACTATAGCCTGCATGAGCCATATTTGAGCTCGACAGAGATACGCGGATACTTTCCTCGGTGGGGTCGCTCCCCTCGAGAGCCACTCCGGAGTTGGGCCTGTTACTTGCTATCGCGACTTGTCGACGCCGTCCCTCTGACGGGGCCAGTTAGTGGCAGTCACGGACACCCTACGGTAGACCCGTCCTGTTGAGGATGTGCGGCAGTAGGTGGGCGCAGGTTTGACTGGACCCTTTGAGGCAGTCAGTTTAGATTTGGTGAGTTTACTGTGTGTGTTAGTAGATGCATCATTTTTCATCTGTTCTTTTTCTTGAGCATCTAGATAGAGGCATAGTAGCTGTAGAGTTACTTTTCCAGCCCTTTCATTTCAGTTTTATATTGTTACTTTATGCCTCTAGTAGACTTAGTGGGCAGACCGTCGGGCTTGTTGGCGGCACCCACTGAGAACTACTTGGGACGTAGTTCTCACACCCGTCGTGGTGTCTTTTCCCACATGGTCTTCTACTCCGGCTCCTGTTGCTCCTGTTGCTGCTTCTTCTGATCGAGGTAAGGGAGTCGCGAGATAGTTCCCTACCAGTCATCGTCCTGAGAGTAGATGTACCCCTTACTTTTGTGAGTTCATGTTGAGAGATCTTGTAGTGAGGTATAGAGTTGTACTTTTATTTTACTGCTTGTGAGACTAATGTGCTTAGGTGAGGGCTTTGTGTTGTATATATTTTCTCTTTTCTAGCAGTTTACTTTCAGCTCTGATATCTGTATAGTATAGTTGATCTTTTGCAGGTAGTCGCTTCGTCTATACGGGGCTTCCCGTATGGGCGGCGGATCTGTTGGCGAGCCCGGGTCGCAGTTTCGACGCCGGGGCGTGACAGATAGGTGGTATCAGAGCCTAGGATGTAGGTCATGTGGACTTAGAAACCCTAGGCTTGTGGTTGGACATTAGGATGACTACGTGAGAGTCGTGACTGTTAGCGAGAGTCCTGATTGAGTTTATGCCTCTCCCAAGGGATGGGATGAGTGATTGGCATGTTTATTCTCCTAAGCGATTATGTTGGCTGCAGACAACATAATGCTAGGGAATGGATGACATGTCCTAGACTTTCGCTGGATTGGGTTGAGTGTTGTTTGGTACGGTCCTGATGATTGCTTGTGTGTTGCAGGTAGGCACGATGCCTCCCCGACGCAGGGTACAGACGCGTTCTCAGCCTTTCCCCTCCGATGTGCCCGAGCAGGAGGACTCGGGGCAGGGACAGCAGAGGGAGGTTCTGGAGCTCCGTGCCCAGGTGGCACAGTTGTCTGAGGCGGTGCGGCGCCAGGAGGAGACATCTCAGCGCCAGGAGGAGGCTTCTCGGCGCCAGGAGGAGGCCTTCGGTCGGATGATGCATCTTTTAGAGCAGAGGACGCAGCCAGTGGTAGCACCCCCTGAGTGTTCGCCTGTGCCTTCTTCGCCAGCTGTGGCGCCCCCTGTGGTTCCGTCAGCGCCGGCTATTCCTGTCGAGCCGGTTTCTAGCATACCACCTCCAGGGTCGACGGGACCTTTGTCTTCGGCTGAGCAGAGTGCGGTGGTGGATCTGTTGATGAGGTTTCCGCCGGTTTGATCCACCCCGTTTTTCTGGTATGAGTGCTGAGCCGTGGGAGGCAGAGTCTGGATCACGGCCATGGAGCGTCATTTTGAGAGTTTGTTCGTTGAGGATCGATTTCGGGTCTTTTTGGCTACACACTACTTGGAGGGCAACGCCGAGGCTTGGTGGCGGCGTGTGCGGCCTGCTGGTCCGCCTGGGACGCAGATTCTTCCTGGGTGGAGTTCCGCAGACTTCTTTTATGGGCCTTCTTTCCTGAGAGTGTTCACCAGAGATTGGAGGAGCAGCTGAGAAATCTCCGCAGGGAGATCGGCCGTGATGCATACATAGCCGAATTCAATCAGCTGTGGCTAGTATGCCTCACGTGGCCAGGGATGAGTCTCACCGGATCTACATGTTCGAGGGGGGCTGCGCTGGGATATTTATCAGCTTGTTCGCTCCTGCAGATTACAGACTTTGGAGGCATCGATGGAGCAGGCGTATATGTTGAGTCTGGAGAGGCAGTGATGTCAGAGGTGGCTCTAGCCCCCGTAGTGATTCCTGGGCGAAGCGCCCAGCACCGGATGATGAGGGTCAGACGAGCGGCAGGGACCTCCGAGACCTCCACGTCTCATCCTGAGGTCGTGGTTTCGTAGGCGCCGGAGATCTGGTGGGCCCCGCAGCACAGCAGTATCGGCAGCAAGCGCTCCGACCCGACTCCCGAGCGGTGTGTCATTTGTGGCGGGACTCATACCACCCACAGTTTGGTGATCAGAGCCGGGGCGGTGTTTTTCCTCTGTGG
>JAQNDB010004020.1:0-26040 GCA_029204045.2 Tillandsia leiboldiana | reverse complement strand
ACTAGGGGTCTAGATGCAAAAGTCACATCATATCCTGGTTAGGAAGTGATTCCTGAACATAATCACATCAGGGTTATTCGGTAGAAGCGGGGTGCGAGCGTAACACTTGGTTCAGTTCGCCGCCTGCGTTTATATCAGGTGGGTTATCTTCGGTCGGGCTTTATCAGTTCGGCCCTCGGGTACGGTATTGGTTGGACTCCTGTTTTTGCGTACTAGTTTTATCTTGAGCATGTCTGCCTTTAGTTGCAATAGATATTTTTGTTAGTTGCTTTGATGATTGGCCATTTCGTAGTTGCACTCCTATGCTTGATGTATATTTGTTACAATGCTTGAGCTGCCTTCCTTGATTCAGTTATTTGCTACGTTATACCTGCTTTATGCCTGATCATGATCTTCTTTTAGTGATCTTTACCATATCTGTGATTAGTTGTTTACAGTGGTTATATTATTGCTCTACATATTGCCATGCCTGTTTGGTCATCTGATAGTTGAGCTTGCTTCCTTGGTGTTCGCCTGTTATGCGGCTAAATACATGATCTTCTAAAATAAATATTTTTACAAAGCCTTGTAGGGTAGCCTGAGTGTTCTTGTTTGATAGGACACGGGCAACGCTCTACGAGGTTGGGACCAAAAACCTATTGTTTTCAAGGGTTTCTTAAAAAACATGTGTTAGTTGCATAAGGGGTTAGTCTGCCTGATTGTTGTGTTAGATGTGAGCTATGCTGTTTATCAGATTCCTATTCTGCCTTACATGATTATTCATTGTGCCTCTGGTATTTATATCTTATCTTGGAAACATTTCCATGTTGGATTGGTGAGCTTGCTTGTTTGCTGATAAGTAAACACTGCTGAACGCATAGATTTAATCAACTAATGTTTTTACCGAGCTTCGTAGGGCGCCGGAGTCTGTTCTTGTTTGACAGGACAAAGGCATGCTCTGCGAGGTGGACCTAAAACCCCAGCTTCGTAGTGTCGCTGAGTCTGTTTTGTTTGATAGGACGAGGGCAACCGCTCTTCGAGGTTTGGATTTTTCAAAATAGTTTTCTTAAAAATATGTGTTAGTTTTGTATCATTTGGTTGGTTTATGTGATTGAGTTGAGTTTATCTGTGAGCTTATGTTGAGTTGAGATTTGCCTTGTTGGTCTTGCATGAGAGTGAGATTCAGTTGATTTTGCCCTTGCATCCCAGTGGGGATTTCCCGGCTTGTTGCCGATTACCCGGTCAGTGGACCGAGAGCTTGAGCATTGCATTATGATCGCCCGCACCGTTGTTCTTCACGTACACTAGCGGGCTGATCACCCGTAGCGGTGTACTTTACCGGTAAAGTGGTTAGCGTGGGCAACCCGTGACCCTTGTGAAGGGAATGTAAACCAAGTGGTGCCAAGTGGGCAGCCTTGCCTGAGGTCTTGTGAAGGCCAATATGGTAGCTTGTGATTGGGTCTTTGTGTTTTCATCTATTTGATGCATGTGTTGTTAAGTTGCTTAACATGCTTCTTTGATTCTTTGATCGGCTTCTAGTTATCTACCTATATATGATTCCATTGATGCGTTGAATAATCTCATTGTTATATTGCTGATTGTCCTAACTCCTTGATGCTTGATTATAGTTTCGTTGTTATCTTGCTGATTGTCCTAACCCCTTGATGCGTTGATTATCCTGATACATGTTTGTCCTATTTTAAATTATGCTAAAAGTATCTCCTATGCTTGTACCCAGATATTAAGTTTTGCTTTCTTTACAGCACCAGTTATATATCTGCATATCCTAACTGTGATTATATATCTGTTGATCTTCATGATTGCCTATCTGATTACTCTAACCCCTGATTATTACTATCCTCTAGTATGTATACCAGTAGGTACGATCTGCTATTCTCGGCTCGTCGTGCCCCTGGGATACACTCCGGTGTGTCTCACACCCTCGGGTGACTGTTTTTCAGGTCGAGCGGGTGTTGAGATGTCGGGACGAGTTGGTGGGATCACGAGATAGAGCTTGACCCTGGGGACAGCCGATAGCCAAGCATTTAGTTATTTGATGTAACCAGGGAAAATGTAATAATTGTTGTAATTGTGTAATTTAGTATCTGTGTTATATTAGTTGTACGTAGTTAGTACTCTGATGTTGTTGCCAAGCTAGCCGTGCATATAGAAAAAGGCTCAATTCCAAAGGGGATTGGGACTTCTATATATGTGGCGGTCTGTCATTGCCCTGGCTGTTTTTGCAACTCTGATTTTTAAAAAAAAAAAAAATTATACACTGGTTTTGAACTCGGGCGTGACAGATTAGATGGTATCATCAGAAATAGGAATACGATGTCTAGGTTTGGTCTAGGAACGAACTCTAGGATGACTTGTGGTCACGAGAGAGCGCTGGGTTTCGGAATAGTGGTTTGGAACTTAGATGTGTTTCGTATTCGGGTTTTGAAATCGTTGTGAGTGAAGAGAGTCGCGGTCATGGTTTTCGACGTGGGATTGATGTTTCAGTGGAGCCAGAGGGCTCAGATCCGTACTTGTGGTTCAAAGATTGACCCCGTAATGGTAGTGACATTTGGTAAAGGTTTATTATCGACATAGAGACTGTGTAGGAAGGTATGTGATGTACCTTCAGATGTGAGTGATGTCCCCAACTAGTTGTTGGCGACAGATCTATGGTATTTCGCTTTTCTTTTGGTAAGCACGTTGGCGGCCGACAACGTACTTCCGAAAGAACCGAGAAATACTCTGCCCTGTAAGTGGAATATTCAGATTGGGTCTAAATGAGTAATCTGAGAGTTGTCAGTATTTTGTGACTGATTGTCCCTACTGTGAACCTGTTAGAGGCGTAATAGTGGATTAGTTAAGTTTATGTTTCGGGGACGAAACTTCTTAAAGTGGTGAGTGATGTAGTAACCATGATTTTAAAATCCAGAATTCAGGTTTAAATAATTTCCAGAATTATTTAAATAGAAAAAATTGGTAGATAGTAGTGCAACAGTGGCCCTAAAATATCGACTTTTGATCGGGGTCTGATCTGGAAATCCGAGGTCACCATTGCGGTCGTCTCGTCGAAACATAGAAGTTTCATATTCATATGTTTTCGATCCGACGGTCGGATCTTCCAGAAATCAGAAAGAAGCGGGCAGGCCCCACAACTTAAGTGAATAGTAAAACACTAAATTTAATTCCCCTTAGAACACTAAAGGCCGATTCACTGTTTTAGAATATGAACATAGGAGTATTAGTAATGGATCCTAGCTAATTTCGACGTTCTGAGCGCAATGGCACGACGGATTTCGCGTTTGGCGATCCGGGTGCATCGAGGTGCGTGCGTCGGTTTTACGACATAAAGAACAAGATGGCCCGAGATTCATACGAGCTCCAAACTAAGCAAACAAATAGGCTACTTGACAGGTCTCGACGAGCCGGACGTCGTGGCGAAGTCTGTTTCGCAATTCGTCGAGCAGATTGTCTCGAAATGTGTGAAAGGTGCCGAAAAAGTGGGTATTTTTGAAGAAACCTTAATATTTTATGTAGCTAAATTAGTGGGATTAATACTATGAGGGTGTTGGGTGCAAAATGCATCTACAGGAGGGACCATGGAGTCTAGGTTAGCTTGTATAGGGATCTTTTGCAAAATGCAAATTCTATGCATTAAACCCTTATGACTTTTGGGCTTCCTCGTGGGAGGTTACACGAGGTGGCTTTGGGGTATCTAACTCCCAAGAGTTATTCCTCATAAGCCCGGAGTGCTGGGTGGCCGAGGAGACACAACTCCATTAGAGAGGAGCCCGAGAGAGAGAGAAGGGAGAAGGTTGGAACCAAACCTCACCAAACCTTGTTCTGGAGCTTTGGTGGTGTTCCTCTGTGCCAGAGAACCTTGCTGGAGTTGCCGTGGCCGCGCGTGCAAGAGGGACAGGTTCCGGCTTCATCCCATCTTCTTCAACCTAGGCCAAGGTAAGGATTACCGAACCAAAGGCTTCTTGCACCCGAGACCACATGCAGTAGGTTAAGAAGTTCCTTAGGAGGCTCCCTGCAAAGTCCTAGCCTTCCATGCAAAGTGCATGGCCGGCGGAGAGTATGATGGCCGGAAACCTAGATGTGCTCCGCCTCGAAAGAACTCGGCAACCACTGAACCAAAATAGCTAAAAAATTTGTATGCAAGGACTTTAGGATATGTAGATTAAATCTGCAAAGTTTGAAATGGTAAGTAAGTATTAGAAAGAAAATGGATGCCCTAGCTTTTTGAATTATTGCACGTTGGCCGAGCTTCTTGCTCCGGCGCCGGCGGGCTTCTCCGACGCCGGCCACATGCCCAGAACTCTTCTAGGGACCGAGGGGAGTCCATCCTTGCACTTGCATGGCAACCATGCAGCGCGGTTGAAGCGCGGCCAAGATGGGTTCGAAATGGATCAAACTCGGCCGCGGTGTTCCGGCCATCTCCGGCCGGGGTGGGAAGGTCGGGAAGCTTTGTATGGACCAGAGGAACCTTCTATCCAAGTAGGAAGGCTTCATATAGCCTCTTTTAAATTCCGCCATTAGAGGGGTTGAGCTTGAAATGGAGCTTTGCTCCCCGCCGTCGCCGCCGTGCCTGTCGCCGGGCAGGGTCTAGGAAGTTTCAGTAAGAGTTTTGGGGAAGGTCTGTGCTAATGGTTTGGGCCCCAGCCCTCGGGTTGATTGATCACGATTTTTAATGCATTGAGCTTCATCTTCTTCCCGAGCTCCGGCCAACCCGAGGGTGTTGGGTCGAAACCAAAATGATGGAATTGTTCCTGCAAACTCACAGGAATGTTTCCATCCAAGTTATTTGCCCTGTGGTCCAGTAATTGCAGAGAACTAGCTTGAGATTGGTGTGTATGTGGTTGTTAACAAATTATGCCCACTAGATGTTTGATGAAATGCCTGAGAGAGGAAAAATGTGGAATTGGGTTTTCTGTAAAAAGAATGATGCTCCAAAAAGTCCCTGAGCTTGATGCTCACTTCGGATCAAACAGATTCTGTGTGGAACTAAGTTTGGAGCATCGTACACATTGTTAGAGAACAAGGGTTGGTTCTGGTTGAACAGCAATTCTGGGCTACAACCAAGGTGAGCCCTGTTGTCCTGGCACTGTCCAAAGACATTTTCATATACAAGGTTTTGGAAACTGATGAATGGATAAAAAGTTATAGTATAATTACCTTTAGAGTAATGTTTGACCCAAACACTGTTCCGGGCTGTTTGCGAAGCCGCGACAGTGCATTCCTGGCTAATTGGGGTAACTGGACGACGATGCTCGCGTTAGAATTGTGTTTTGAGGTCTCGAAGAAATAAAATGGCATTTAGGCTAAGTTAGAGCATAAATTATGGGCCAAATTTGCCTCGGGTTCCGTGCTGACACAAATGGGTGAGCACGGTGTCCAGCAAGACATAAGTAACCTGTTGGAAGTGACGGAATGTTGAAATGAATCTCCAGTTGAAAGAACGAGCGAAAACAGTGCCCACTGGCACTAAAAGTGAAAATTTAAAAGCCCTAGGGGTCTAGATGCAAAAGTCACATCATATACTGGTTAGTAAGTTGATTCCTGAACCTTAATTCAGATTCAGGGTTATTCGGTAGCATCTGGTGTGCTGAGCGTACAGTTGGTTCAGTTCAGCCGCCTGCGTTATATCAGGTGGGTTATCTTCGGTCCGGGCTTTATCAGTTCGGCCCTCGGTGTACGGTATTGGTTGGACTCCTGTTTTTGGTAACCTAGTTTATCTTGAGCCTGTCTGCCTTTAGTTGCATATATATTTTTCTGTTAGTTGCTTTGACTGATTGGCCATTTCGTAGTTGCACTCCTATGCTTGATTATTATATTGATCTACCAATGCTTGAGCCTGCCCTTCCATTGATTCAGTTATTTGCTACGTTATACCTGCTTTATGCCTGATTATGAATTCTTTAGTGATCTTTACCATATCTGCTGATTAGTTGTTTCCAGTGGTTATATTATTGCTCTACATATTGCCATGCCTGTTTGGTCACCTGATAGTTGAGCTTGCTTCCTTGTTGTTCGCCTGTTATGCTGCTAAATACATGATCTTCTAAAATAAATATTTTTACCAAGCCTTGTAGGGTAGCCTGATGTCACGCCCCGGGGTCGAAACTGCGACCCGGGCTCGCTAACAGATCCGCCATCTGTACGGAAACTGCCGTACCGACGAAGCGTCTAGCCTGCAAAAGACAAAACTACAGCTACACAGATATCAGAGCGGATAAAAACCTGTACTATAAATTTTTTTCTCAACTACAAGGCTGCTACACAACATAGCCTATCTCCCAAAATCAGATGATACAAAAAGAAGTGCACCTATACAACATCTACAAATCCAAGGGGAGATAGCTAAACAGGAAACATAACCAACTCCCACAATCCGGGATGGTACATCTACCTCTCTCTAAAGTAACAATGCTGGTAGGGAACTATCACGCGACTCCCTGTCCTCGGTCCGTCCAGTCAAGCACAGCAGGAACGGTAGAAAGCCTCAGCAACCTGTCACCGACAGAGGGTGTGAGAACTACATCCTACAGTAGTTCTCAGTGGGTACCGTCTCCAAGAACCACGGTCTGCCCACTAAGTCTACCAGAGGCATAAGATAGAGAAAAGACTGATGATAAATATAAATAAGCTGGAAAAGAATCTACAGCTATCATGCCTCTATCTACTATGCTCAACAAGAAGAGACTATGGATGATGGTATGCAGTCACTCACAGCTGACAACATGTCACAAGTACAAGCCCAAGACGCTCTACTATGACACATGCTACACCATCACTCTCTCAGCACATCACAAATCTCAGCGACTGCCCACCCGGGTCCAGTCGAGTCAAGCCTGCGCCCCCTGGTGTATCAACCAGGGTGTCCCAACGGACAAACTCAAAATCTCACACAGTGACCCCATGGTAGCACGGCCAGGGGTATCAAGCGACCTCTAGTATATGAACTAGGCGCATCATCGCAGCCTCGTCAGGCTCGGTATCATCATCGCAGCCTCATCAGGCTCGGAATCATCAACGCACCCGGGGCGTGGTTCGAGGGGTGCGACCCCACCGAACTCAAGTATCTCATCAGTATCACTGTCTCACAAGTGGCTCCTGCAGGCTGTGGTCCTCGATCAAACAGATCGGTATCTCGATGCTCAAAGCACAAACTCAGTCGGAGAACCCTCCACGACTCAATCTCACAACACAGACCCACTCAACGAAGGTACTACACAGCTGGGACCACCGTCTCACCCACGGCTCCCACAACACAACTCCACTGAACTCAACACTCAACTCACGGCCGGAGCTACTCCACGGCCAGATCTACGAAGGGTCCGAAACCCAGGGAGACTAACATCTACGTCCCCAAGAGAGAAAGCAGCCCTTAGAACCCAGATCACTCGAATCCACTCGGGTGGATAAGTTTATAAGAAACCATGTCATTTATTTCAGAAAAACATTCGATCTGAGAGAAAGCCATCTTTATAATGATTTTTAGTCTTTTTAGGAAAACCCTTTGAAATCAAGTTTTATGCCCAAGCCTCGAAGAGCTGATGCCTTCGTCCCAACGGACGAGAACAGACTCGACAACCTTGCGAGGCTTGGAAGAAACATTGGCTGACTAAAATCATGTATTTATCCAAAAAGGTTCTGGGTTCAAGGTCCTGCTAACACACGTGCACCACGATCCCAACCTGGTGGTGACGAGAAGAACAGTGGAAAGAAAAACCCCCGGGACCACCGTTTATCTGAAACGGTTCCCCAAAACACTAACACTGGCCTAACCCAGCCACCAGACCCCACTCGGCCCCCCGGGCCCGAGTGCAACACCCGTCCCACAACACTCTGACCACTCGGCCCACTACCCGGGCGAGGAAACTCTAAGTCCCGAAGGATATGAAAAGTGCGGGATGTCTAAAGCATAAAGGAACCTAGCCCAAATTAAGGTTCACAAAAGGTCTGGTCAAAATCATGCACATATGACGGGGGTGCTAGTTAAGTTCCAAGAAAAACACTTAAACTAGCATGCAATCCTAAAAATTAGAATTAGAAGGAAGTCCGTAGACTTGGAGAGAAAACCAACCCACCTCAGAAAGCCACCAATTGCTCGTCGACACTTGCAATTGGCACAGCGGCTTACCTGGCCTCCAAGGGGTCCGCACGCAACCCGAAGCCCGATGCCAGAAACGCACGCAAAACGGAGCACGCGGCGACCAACCACACGACCGCGCGCTCCGCGGAAGCAAAAACCGCACCGCAAGCTGTCAGAAGCGAAGAAATCGCAAAATCAATCAAAAAGGTCAAAACCGAGCATCCGACGGCGAAAAACAGCCTCCGTCAGCGAAAAACAGCGCCCGACGGCGAAAAACAGTCCGTCGGCGAAAAACCAGCGCCCGACGGCGAAAACAGCCTCGTCGGCGCAAAAACAGCTCAAAAACAGCTTGCGAAAAACCAGCGAAAACTGCGCAAACTGCTCGCGAAAAACGGCGGAAAAACCTGCGCGAAAAACCTGCGCGAACCTGCGAAAACTGCGAGCGAAAACAGCGAAACCGCTTGCGAAAACTGCTCGCAACCTGCTCGCGAAAAACGGCGAAAAACTGCGCAAAAACAGCGAGCGAAACAGCGAAACCGCTTGCGAAACTGCTCGCACCTGCTCGCGAAAAAACGGCGAAAAACTGCGCAAAACAGCGAGCGAAACAGCGGAAACCGCTTGCGAAAACTGCTCGCAACTGCTCGCGAAAAACGGCGAAAAACTGCGCAAAAACAGCGAGCGAAAACAGCGGCCGACGGCGCCCACGCTCCGACGGCAAAACACGGCGAAAAACCCGCGAAAACAGCGAAGACGGGGGAAAACAACGGTTGACGGCGGAAAAAAACGGTGCCGGCACGCAAACCGAGGCGCCACGCTGTCCCGGGAGCACGCCGAGCGGCGAAAAAACCAGCCGCGCGACGAGGGAGGCCCGCCGCACGGCCCCAACCAAGCAGCGCCGCGCGGCGACCCGCTGCGCGGTGCCGGAGCGCACCGCGCAGCGCCCAGCGGCGCTGCGCACGGCGCCCAGCGGCGCTGCGCGCGGTGCCCAGCGGCGCTGCGGCGCGCCCAGAGGCGCTGCGCGCGGGCCCGCGCGCAGCCTGCCGCGCGGCCCTGCCGCGCGCGCCCGCGCACCGCGGCCAGGAGGCCCGCGCGCACGCGCGCGGCCCTGCCGCGCGCCCCAGCGCGCGGCCCTGCCGCGCGCGCCTGCGCGCGGCGAGGGCCAGCGCGCACGCGCGCGCCTGCCGCGCGCGCCTGCGCGCGGCAGGAGGGCCGCGCGCCGCGCGCGGCCTGCCGCGCGCCCATGCGCGCGGCCCTGCCCGCGCGCCTGCGCGCGGCCAGGAGGCCCGGCGCACGCGCGCCCTGCCGCGCGCCCTGCGCGCGGCCCTGCCGCGCGCGCCTGCGCGCGGCCAGAGGTGCCGCGCCACCTGCGCGCGGCCCTGCGCGCCCTGCGCGCGGCCAGGAGGTGCCGCGCGCACCTGCGCGCGGCCCGCCGCGCGCACCCTGCGCGCGCTGCCGCGCGCCCCTGCGCGCGGCCCCAGGGCGCGCGCGCGTGCCGCTCTTGCTGCACGCGGCGCCGCGCCCAGCGGCAAGTGCCGCAGGGTGCTGCCAACAGCAGCACCCTGGCGCCGCGCGTGCGCCGTTGCGCGCGCGCGCGCGGCCGCCGGCGACGGCAAATCCCAAAAAGCCCCGAAAAATCCGAAAAATCGAAAATCCCAAAAATCCAAAAATCCATTTTAGCAATTAAAATTCCAATTATAAAAATCCCAAAGCTCAAAAACGAAAAAACCTCAAAAAGAGAAATTGCTTACCTCGTCGTCGCACGCCGCACGCCCACGAGCTTCGCACGGCCTCCAACGGCGAGTCCAAAAATCCACGATCGGCTCAAAACCCTCTTCTTCCTTTTCTTCTTCCTTTTCCTCTCTTTTCCTTTCCTTTCTTTTCTTTTCTTTTCTTCTTCTTCTCTCTGCTGCAGAGGAGGGTGGAGGCAGCTTTATATAAAGCATAAAGCTTTATTAATTAAATCCATTAATTAATTAACTCCAAAACTCCAACTCCAACTCACTTTTTGCCTTCGGGCTCTCCGCCGCTGCCCGGAACCTCCCGAACTCCGCTGTAAATCGAAAATACACGCGCTCACAGCTTTTTCTCTCCAAAAAGCTCATCCGTTGAGGCGGGGTGCTCAAATCAATTACCGGCTCCAAAATTGCCAGTTCCAACTCACTTTTGCCTCCGGGTCCTCCGCGTCAGTCCGGAACCTCCCGAACCTCGCTGTAAATCAAAAGTACACGTGTCCACAGCTTTTTCTCTTCAAAAAGCTTATCCGTTGAGTCGGGGTGCTCAAATCAATTACCGGCTCCAAAATTGCCAGTTCCGACTCACTTTTTGCCTCCGGGTCCTCCGCGTCAGTCCGGAACCTCCCGAACCTCGCTGTAAATCAAAAGTACACGTGTCCACAGCTTTTTCTCTTCAAAAGCTCTCCGTTGAGTCGGGTGCTCAAATCAATTACCGGCTCCAAAATTGCCAGTTCCGACTCACTTTTTGACCTCCGGGTCCTCCGCGTCAGTCCGGAACCTCCCGAACCTCGCTGTAATCTAAAGTACAAACACTCTGTGCCAGTGTTCCCTGAAGTTCCGGCGACTCCACGGTGGAGTCTAAATTCCCAACTCATCCTCAATCGGCCTACAAGCCCGGAAAAACCCCGAATCGAGCTGGACCGTCCGCGTTGATCCGAATCAACCCGTGCATCAGCTGTACCTCATATACAACATGCCCAAGGCAATTCTCTGCTTCCAAGCCATCTGTGTGGTCGGGCGCCTATCAATGCCCCTTTACGTAACATTACGCCCACGCACTTCAAAAGGTTTCGCGTCGTTCCCCGAAACCAAAACTCACAATTATACACCCTCCACAAAAACAACAAACATCGGGAAAAACATCAACTCCAACTCTCTCTCAAAAGAAAAGCAGCGAAAATAGCGAAAAGTCCAAAATTTCCAACGGACCGATGCCTTCGCCCCGATCAAAACAGAACAGGTTCCCGCATCGCCTCCATTTCTGGAGTAGTCCTCCGAAATTTTTCATTCCGCTGCAATTTTCGGCGTTAAAACGGAAAAACCAGGAGAGAGAGATGTTGAAGCTGTCCCAGCTGTGGCCGCAACCCAAAACCATAGTCCACCAACTCAACCAAGTAGGGGTGCAAAACTCTGATCTCAACCACAAGGAAAGGAAGTCATACCAAGTACCAAGCGATCCGCTAACCTGGCGCCCACCAATCGGCAACCCAAACTCATCCTCTCGGTTCTCAGGTGGTCGCTCTGACTCAACAAACAGGCATCGCCGAACCTTCACTGGGTAAACTCAACCGTAAATTCCATAACTTCCCAAGTAAGAATTTTCTTCGGTGCTTCAGATAGCTCAAATCCTTGTTCGACTCCAACGAAGAAAAGCGATAAAGTGCGAGGGTTCAATTACACTTCTTCCTACCAGACGAAAATCACGGTCCAAACTCCCCGCGTAAACTCAAGTCTCTAAACATAAACCTCTGCGGCTGGGCTTCCAAAGATCGAAGTCTCTAAAAGGCAAAAACTCCTCCGTTGCTCCTTAGCAACCAAAACAATCAAGTCTCGCAGGTACATCCCTCGATTAGGCAACCAACAATTCCCCCCCTTGGAGTTGCTGCCCTAACCTCCAGTGATCTTGAAGCTCTAAGCCACTTCGGAAACAAATCCAAATGTCCACGACGGGTCTGGCTGCTAACCCGTTCCAACACAGCTGGAGAACTCGATTCTTCAAATACTAACAAACGCAGGCCTCAGTCCATGCACTTGACCGCAGGGCAAGCTCAAAAAGCCTCTACCGGGTTCTGAAACACTAACCGGGCACGGCCCCCGGCTGCAAGGTTCCATAACCATGTCGACCACTAACTCGGTCTCCAATCACTATCTCGGTACCTCAACCACCGAGAACCTCCAGGTCTCTGTCTCCTCTGAGACCACATGACCCTGAGGCTGGCACCAAGGCAACCTCGATCCACTCCACTATCCCGAAATCAGGCAATACTGGAAGACTCTCTCTCTGGAGCTGGTCCCTCGATCTCCGTCCCTCCTGGACGTGATCAGCGATCCCGGGTCAATCCATCGCACATGCCCAATCGCTGCATCTACGGTCGGCACTCGCCGAGAATACACAATGAGATAAATATCCAGGTGCAGTCCCCTCTCAACATAAACAACCCCCGAAGCCTCAACCTGGGTGACAAGGGGCCCACTGCTCAACCCTCGCGGAAACTCGCTCCCGGTGGTCCAACAGGACGAACCCGACGCCACCAACTCTCGGCGTCCCAAACGAAAGGCGCAAGATCCCGCGCCCTGAAGCTTCTCCAGGATGAACAAATCCTTGAACAGCTTTCCCATAGCAGCGATCCAGTTCTCGGCCTCCCAAGGCCCCAACTTAAAACCCAAATCTGCAGGGGATGGGACTGGATGAAGTAGAATAACCGGTTGGCGACCTCTCGCTGCTCCTGCACCATCAGTGGTGCGGACCAGGGTCGAAATCGACAATGTCGCGACTGGAGTACTACTGGCGATACCCCGGGAGATGCTCTCAGCTCAAACATGCGCAACACACGCTCCATGTTCTTCTCCTGGCGCCGCAACGCCTCCGACATCTGGGCCCCCTGAGCCCGCAGATCCTGTACCTCACCCTGCCTAGCCTGCTCGGCAGCCCGCCGTCCGGGCTCTTCAGCTGAGGTCAACGCCCGCTCGTCGCTGCACGACGTCTCGGCGGCATCACAAGTAACTGAAACAAAAACAAACATCAGGACACAACAACCATACGACCCAATCCAGCGAGAGTCTAAAATTTGTTATCCTTCCTAAAGTATTATGTTGTCTGCAGCCAACATAATCACTTTGAGAGAATAACATATCAAATCACTCATCCCAACCCGAGGGAGAGGTAAAAACTCAATCTGGACTCTCGCTAAAAGTCACGACTCTCACGTAGTCATCCTAATGTCCAACCACAAGCCTAGGGTTTCTAAGTCCTCAATGACCTATAACCTAGGCTCTGATACCACTCTAATCTGTCACGCCCCGGGGTCGAAACTGCGACCCGGGCTCGCTAACAGATCCGCCATCTGTACGGAAACTGCCGTACAGACGAAGCGTCTAGCCTGCAAAAGACAAAACTACAGCTACACAGATATCAGAGCGGATAAAAAGCTGTACTATAAATTTTTTTTCTCAACTACAAAGCTGCTACAACACATAGCCTATCTCCCAAAATCAGATGATACAAAAAGTAGGGCACCTATACAACATCTACAAATCCAAGGGGAGATAGCTAAACAGGAAACATAACCAACTCCCACAATCCGGATGGTACATCTACCTCTCTCTAAAGTAACAATGCTGGTAGGGAACTATCACGCGACTCCCTGTCCTCGGTCCGTCCAGTCAAGCACAGCAGGAACGGAAGAAAGCCTCAGCAACCTGTCCACCGACAGAGGGTGTGAGAACTACATCCTACAGTAGTTCTCAGTGGGTACCGTCTCCAAGAACACGGTCTGCCCACTAAGTCTACGAGAGGCATAAGATAGAGAAAAGACTGATAATAAGATAATAAGCTGGAAAAGAATCTACAGCTATCATGCCTCTATCTACTATGCTCAATAAGAAGAGGACTATGGATGATGGAATGCAGTCACTCACTGCTGACGATATGTCACAAGTACTAAGCCCAAGACGCTCTACTATGACACATGCTACACCATCACTCTCTCAGGCTGAGAGAGTGATGGTGTAGCATGTGTCATAGTAGAGCGTCTTGGGCTTAGTACTTGTGACATATCGTCAGCAGTGAGTGACTGCATTCCATCATCCATAGTCTCTTCTTATTGAGCATAGTAGATAGAGGCATGCTAGCTGTAGATCTTTTCCAGCTTATTTATCTTATTATCAGTCTTTTCTCTATCTTATGCCTCTCGTAGACTTAGTGGGCAGGACCGTGGTTCTTGGAGACGGTACCCACTGAGAACTACTGTAGGATGTAGTTCTCACACCCTCTGTCGGTGACAGGTTGCTGAGGCTTTCTTCCGTTCCTGCTGTGCTTGACTGGACGGACCGAGGACAGGGAGTCGCGTGATAGTTCCCTACCAGCATTGTTACTTTAGAGAGAGGTAGATGTACCATCCCGGATTGTGGGAGTTGGTTATGTTTCCTGTTTAGCTATCTCCCCTTGGATTTGTAGATGTTGTATAGGTGCCCTACTTTTTGTATCATCTGATTTTGGGAGATAGGCTATGTGTTGTAGCAGCTTTGTAGTTGAGAAAAAAATTTATAGTACAGCTTTTTATCCGCTCTGATATCTGTGTAGCTGTAGTTTTGTCTTTTGCAGGCTAGACGCTTCGTCTGTACGGCAGTTTCGTACAGATGGCGGATCTGTTAGCGAGCCCGGGTCGCAGTTTCGACCCCGGGGCGTGACAGATTAGAGTGGTATCAGAGCCTAGGTTATAGGTCATTGAGGACTTAGAAACCCTAGGCTTGTGGTTGGACATTAGGATGACTACGTGAGAGTCGTGACTTTTAGCGAGAGTCCAGATTGAGTTTTTACCTCTCCCTCGGGTTGGGATGAGTGATTTGATATGTATTCTCTCAAAGTGATTATGTTGGCTGCAGGACAACATAATACTTTAGGAAGGATAACAAATTTTAGACTCTCGCTGGATTGGGTCGTATGGTTGTTGTGTCCTGATGTTTGTTTTTGTTTTCAGTTACTTGTGATGCCGCCGAGACGTCGTGCAGCGACGAGCGGGCGTTTGACCTCAGCTGAAGAGCCCGGACGGCGGGCTGCCGAGCAGGCTAGGCAGGGTGAGGTACAGGATCTGCGGGCTCAGGGGGCCCAGATGTCGGAGGCGTTGCGGCGCCAGGAGAAGAACATGGAGCGTGTGTTGCGCATGTTTGAGCTGAGAGCATCTCCCGGGGTATCGCCAGTAGTACTCCAGTCGCGGACATTGTCGATTTCGACCCTGGTCGCACCACTGATGGTGCAGGAGCAGCGAGAGGGTCGCCAACCGGTTATTCTACTTCATCCAGTCCCATCCCCCTGCAGATTTTGGGTTTTAAGTTGGGGCCTTGGGAGGCCGAGAACTGGATCGCTGCTATGGGAAAGCTGTTCAAGGATTTGTTCATCCTGGAGAAGCTTCAGGGCGCGGGATCTTGCGCCTTTCGTTTGGGACGCCGAGAGTTGGTGGCGTCGGGTTCGTCTGTTGGACCACCGGGAGCGAGTTTCCGCGAGGGTTGAGCAGTGGGCCCTTGTCACCCAGGTTGAGGCTTCGGGGTTGTTTATGTTGAGAGGGGACTGCACCTGGATATTTATCTCATTGTGTATTCTCGGCGAGTGCCGACCGTAGATGCAGCGATTGGGCATGTGCGATGGATTGACCGGGGATCGCTGATCACGTCCAGGAGGGACGGAGATCGAGGGACCAGCTCCAGAGAGAGAGTCTTCCAGTATTGCCTGATTTCGGGATAGTGGAGTGGATCGAGGTTGCCTTGGTGCCAGCCTCAGGGTCATGTGTCTCAGAGGAGACAGAGACCTGGAGGTTCTCGGTGGTTGAGGTACCGAGATAGTGGATTGGAGACCGAGTTAGTGGTCGACATGGTTATGGAACCTTGCAGCCGGGGGCCGTGCCCGGTTAGTGTTCAGAACCCGGTAGAGGCTTTTTGAGCTTGCCCTGCGGTCAAGTGCATGGACTGAGGCCTGCGTTTGTTAGTATTGAAGAATCGAGTTCTCCAGCTGTGTTGGAACGGGTAGCAGCCAGACCCGTCGTGGACATTTGGATTTGCTTTCCGAAGTGGCTTAGAGCTTCAAGATCACTGGAGGTTAGGGCAGCAACTCCTAAGGGGGGAATTGTTGGTTGCCTAATCGAGGATGTACCTGCGAGACTTGATTGTTTTGGTTGCTAAGGAGCAACGGAGGAGTTTTTGCCTTTTAGAGACTTCGATCTTTTGGAAGCCACCAGCCGCAGAGGTTTATGTTTATAGACTTGAGTTTACGCGGGGCGTTTGGACCGTGATTTTCGTCTGGTAGGAAGAAGTGTAATTGAACCCTCGCACTTTATCGGCTTTTCTTCGTTGGAGTCGAACAAGGATTTGAGCTATCTGAAGCAACCGAAGAAATTCTTACTTGGGAAGTTATGGAATTTACGGTTGAGTTTACCCAGTGAAGGTTCGGCGATGCCTGTTTGTTGAGTCAGAGCGACCACCTGAGAACCGAGAGGATGAGTTTGGGTTGCCGATTGGTGGGCGCCAGGTTAGCGGATCGCTTGGTACTTGGTATGACTTCCTTTCCTTGTGGTTGAGATCAGAGTTTTTGCACCCCTACTTGGTTGAGTTGGTGGACTATGGTTTTGGGTTGCGGCCACAGCTGGGACAGCTTCAACATCTCTCTCTCCTGGTTTTTCCGTTTTAACGCCGAAAATTGCAGCGGAATGAAAAATTTCGGAGGACTACTCCAGAAATGGAGGCGATGCGGGAACCTGTTCTGTTTTGATCGGGGCGAAGGCATCGGTCCGTTGGAAATTTTGGACTTTTCGCTATTTTCGGCTGCTTTTCTTTGAGAGAGAGTTGGAGTTGATGTTTTTCCCGATGTTTGTTTCTTGTGGTAGGGTGTGTGTTTTGGTTTCGAGGACGAAACCTTTTGAAGGAGGGGAGAATGTAAAGTACCGGGGCATTGGATAGCGCGCCGACCACACAGATGGCTTGGAGCAGAGAGTTGCCTTGGCATGTTGTATCTGAGGTTACAGTTGATGCCGGGTTGATTCGGATCAACCGCGGAAGCTCCAGCTCGATTCGGGGTTTTTCCGGGCTTTGTAGGCCGATTGAGGATGAGATTGGGAATTTCCGACTTCACCGTGGAGCGCCGGAAATTCAGGAACACTTGGAACAGGTGTACTTTCAGATTACAGCGAGGTTCGGGAGGTTCCGGACTGACGCGGAGGGCCCGGAGGCAAAAAGTGAGTCGGAACTGGCAATTTTGGAGCCGTAATTGATTTGAGCACCCCGACTCAACGGATGAGCTTTTGAAGAGAAAAAGCTGTGGACACGTGTACTTTTGATTTACAGCGAGGTTCGGGAGGTTCCGGACTGACGCGGAGGACCCGGAGGCAAAAAGTGAGTTGGAACTGGCAATTTTGGAGCCGGTAAGTGATTTGAGCACCCCGCCTCAACGGATGAGCTTTTTGGAGAGAGAAAAAGCTGAGCGCGTGTATTTTCGATTTACAGCGGAGTTCGGAGGTTCCGGGCAGCGGCGGAGAGCCCGAAGGCAAAAAGTGAGTTGGAGTGGGTTATTGGAATTAATTAATTAGCGGAATTAATTAATAAAGCTTTATGCTTTATATAAAGGGCCCCTCCTCCTGTATCAGCAGAGAAGAAAAGGAAAAGAGAAAGAAAGGAGAAGAAAGAAAAAAGGAAAGGAAAAGAGAGAAAAGGAAGAAGAAGAAATTGGGATTGAGCTTTTGGATTTTTGGACTCCCGTTGGAGGCCGAGAAGCTCGTGGGCGTGCGGCGTGCGACAACGAGGTAAGCAATTTCTCCTTTTTGAGGTTTTTGGAGTTTTTGAGCTTTGGGATTTTTTATAATTGAATTTTAAGGCTAAAAAGGGGATTTTTGGGATTAAATGGGATTTTGCGGATTTTTTTGAATTTATTGGAGTTTTTCCGGAAATTCTGGGTTTCGCCGTCGCCGGCGGCCGCGCGCCGCGGCGCAACGGCGCACGCGCGGCGCCAGGGTGCTGCTTTTGGCAGCACCCTGCGGCGAGGTGCCGCTGGGCGCGGCGCCGCGTGCAGCAAAGTGCTGCACGCGGCGCTGCCTGGCCGCGCACAGGCGCGCGCGGCAGGCCGCGCGGCAGGCGCGCGCGGCAGGGCCGCGCGCAGGTGCGCCGCCGGCCTGGCCGCGCGCGGTGCGCGCGGCAGGGCCGCGCGCAGGCGCGCGGCACCGCTTGGCCGCGCGCAGGTGCGCGGGCATGGCCGCGCGCGGGGCGCGCGGCAGGGCCGCGCGCAGGTGCGCGCACCGCTTGGCCGCGCGCAGGTGCGCGCGGCATGGCCGCGCGCGCGGCAGGGCCCGCGCGGCCTGCGCGGGCCGCGCGGCGCGCGCCTGCGTGCGCGGCCTGCGCGGGGGTGCCGCGCGGGCCGCGCGCAGGCGTGCGCGGGCCTGCGCGGGCGCGCGGGCGCGCGCTGCTGCTGCGCGCAGCGCTGCGGGCTGCGCGCAGCGGCCGCGCGCGCGCGCGGCGGGCTGCGCACGGCCGCGCGCAGCGCCGCGGGGCGCCGCGCGCAGCGCCGCTGGGGCGCTGCGCGGTGCGCTCCGGCACCGCGCGCAGCGGTCGCCGCGCGGCGCTGCTTCGTCTGGGCCGTGCGGCGGCCTCCCTCGTCGCGCGGCTGGTTTTCGCCGCGTGGCGTGCTCCCGGACGGCGGGCGACTCCTCGGTTTGCGTGCCGGCGCCGTGTTTTCACCGTCGGAGCCCGTTGTTCGCCGTCGGCCGCTGTTTTTCGCCCGGCCTGCTGTTTTTCGCCGTCGGCTGCTGCCTTTCGCCGTCGAGCAGATTTCTGGCAGTTTTTCGCGAGCGGTTTTCGCGGGATTTTCGCAAAGCTGATTTTTTGAGCGGTTTTTCGCCGTCGGGCGCTGTTTTTCGCCGACGGAGCTGTTTTTCGCCGCCGCGCTGTTTTTCGCCGTCGGGCGCTGTTTTTTCGCCGACGGAGATGTTTTCGCCGCCGCGTGCTGTTTTTCGCCGTCGGGCGCTGTTTTTCGCCGACGGCTGTTTTTCGCCGCCGCGTGCTGTTTTTCGCCGTCGGGCGCTGTTTTTTCGCCGACGGAGCTGTTTTCGCCACCGCGTGCTGTTTTTCGCCGTCGGGCGCTTTTTTCGCCGACGGAGCTGTTTTTCGCCGCCGCGTGCTGTTTTTCGCCGTCGGGCGCTGTTTTTTCGCCGACGGAGCTGTTTTCGCCGCCGCGTGCTGTTTTTCGCCGTCGGGCGCTGGTTTTCGCTGACGGAGGCTGTTTTCGCCGACGGAAGCTGTTTTTCGCCGTCGGCGCTGGTTTTCGCTGACGGAGGCTGTTTTCGCCGACGGAAGCTGTTTTTCGCCGTCGGATGCTCGGTTTTGACTGTGTGGATTGATTTTGCGATTTCTTCGCTTCTGGCAGCTTGCGGCGCTGTTTTTAGCTTCCGTCGAGGCTGGTTGGTGTGTTTCTTCGCCGCGTGGAGCCGCGGGTTGTTTCGGGGCGTCCGCTGGGTGAGCGGTCTCGTGGTTGGACGGCGTGCCCCGATTCGCGTGCGGATTCTGGCATCGGGCTTCGGGTTGCGTGCGGACCCCTTGGAGGCCAGGTAAGCCGCTGTGCAATTGCAAGTGTCAACGAGCAATTGGTGGCTTTCTGAGGTGGGTTGGTTTTCTCTCCAAGTCTACGGACTTCTTCTAATTCTATTGTGTTAGGATTGCATGCTAGTTTAAGTGTTTTCTTGGAACTTAACTAGCACCCCCGTCATATGTGCATGAGTTTGACCAGACCATTGTGAACCTTAATTTGGGCTAGGTTCTTTATGCTTTAGACATCCCGCACTTTTCATATCCTTCGGGACTTATAGTTTCCTCGCCCGGGTAGTGGGCGGAGTGGTCAGAGTGTGTGGGATGGGTGTTGCACTCGGGCCCGGGGGGGCCGAGTGGGGTCTGGTGGCTGGGTTAGGCCAGTGTTAGTGTTTTGGGGAACCGTTTCAGATAAACGGTGGTCCCGGGGGTTTTCCTTTCCACTGTTCTTCTCGTCACCACCAGGTTGGGATCGTGGTGCACGTGTGTTAGCAGGACCTTGAACCCAGAACCTTTTTGGATAAATACATGATTTTAGTCAGCCAATGTTTCTTCCAAGCCTCGCAAGGTTGTCTGAGTCTGTTCTCGTCCGTTGGGACGAAGGCGTCAGCTCTTCGAGGCTTGGGCATAAAACTTGATTTCAAAGGGTTTTCCTAAAAAGACTAAAAATCATTATAAAGATGGCTTTCTCTCAGATCGAATGATTTTCTGAAATAAATGACATGGTTTCTTATAAACTTATCCACCCGAGTGGATTCGAGTGATCTGGGTTCTAAGGGCTGCTTTCTCTCTTGGGGACGTAGATGTTAGTCTCCCTGGGTTTCGGACCCTTCGTAGATCTGGCCGTGGAGTAGCTCCGGCCGTGAGTTGAGTGTTGAGTTCAGTGGAGTGGTGTTGTGGGAGCCGTGGGAGAGACGGTGGTCCCAGCTGTGTAGTACCTTTGTTGAGTGGGTCAGTGTTGTGAGATTGAGTCGTGGAGGGTTCTCCGACTGAGTTTGTGCTTTGAGCATCGAGATACCGATCTGTTTGATCGAGGACCACAGCTGCAGGAGCCACTTGTGAGACAGTGATACTGATGAGATACTTGAGTTCGGTGGGGTCGCACCCTCGAACCACGCCCCGGGTGCGTTGATGATTCCGAGCCTGATGAGGCTGCGATGATGATACCGAGCCTGACGAGGCTGCGATGATGCGCCTAGTTCATATACTAGAGGTCGCTTGATACCCTGGCCGTGCTACCATGGGGTCACTGTGTGAGATATCGAGTTTGTCCGTTGGGACACCCTGGTTGATACACCAGGGGGCGCAGGCTTGACTCGACTGGACCCAGGTGGGCAGTCGCTGAGATTCGAGATACACTGAGAGTGTGATGGTGTAGCATGTGTCATAGTAGAGCGTCTTGGGCTTAGTACTTGTGACTTGTTGTCAGCAGTGAGTGACTGCATTCCATCATCCATAGTCTCTTCTTATTGAGCATAGTAGATAGAGGCATGATAGCTGTAGATTCTTTTCCAGCTTATTTATATTTCTCATCAGTCTTTTTCTCTATCTTATGCCTCTGGTAGACTTAGTGGGCAGACCGTGGTTCTTGGAGACGGTACCCACTGAGAACTACTGTAGGATGTAGTTCTCACACCCCTCTGTCGGTGACAGGTTGCTGAGGCTTTCTTCCGTTCCTGCTGTGCTTGACGGACGGACCGAGGACAGGGAGTCGCGTGATAGTTCCCTACCAGCATTGTTACTTTAGAGAGAGGTAGATGTACCATCCCGGATTGTGGGAGTTGGTTATGTTTCCTGTTTAGCTATCTCCCTTGGATTGTAGATGTTGTATAGGTGCACTTCTTTTGTATCAGCTGATTTTGGGAGATAGGCTATGATTGTAGCAACTTGTAGTTGAGAGAAAAAAATTTGTAGTACAGCTTTTATCCGCTCTGATATCTGTGTAGCTGTAGTTTTGTCTTTTGCAGGCTAGACGCTTCGTCTGTACGGCAGTTTCCGTACAGATGGCGGATCTGTTAGCGAGCCGGGTCGCAGTTTCGACCCCGGGGCGTGACACGCTCCCCGTCGACGATCTCGTTCTCCGGTCTCCGGACGTCAATTGGGGCGATCGGGTTCCTCCCCTTTCTCCTTCTTTTCTTCTTTCTCCTCCGGTTAGGGTTTCCTTTTTCTTTTCTCTCATACGGCTAGGGTTTCGTAACTTCACCTTTTGACTCCTCTTTATGAGAGGAAAGATATTTATCTAACCCACTTATTTTATTTATTTATTTATCTAATTATTATTTCGTACGTAGATTTTAAAAATCCAATTTTCCCTTTTTCCGTCACCGGATCATTAATTAATTATTCTCTACGAGATAACCCACCTTATCACCTTCGGGTGCAAGATATTTTGCACGGATTTCGATGCACGATTAGTCACCGCGTCACTAACAATTCCGTTCCGAGAGATCCCGATATCGGATTTCCGATCCGATCGCACCGCCGTTCATCGTTTTTCGAGCTCTATCACCGAAAATACCCGCACCACATGTTAGTCAATTCTAAAGATCCCGATATTTTATTTTCCCTAACTTACACTTTATTAGCAGGAGGGTAAAATATTACCCGAAAAGTCGTGTCATTACACCACTCACACTTTATAAAAAGTTTCGTCCTCGAAACTTAAACTCAGCCCTCGCTAAACCATTCTGGAAAATCCTCCTTTATTTTTTTTTTTGTCTAAAGTCCCCGAGTCGCCTTGCGCTCCTCAAGGTTACCCCATCGCACCTTTACGTAAGGGATTGTCCGGTTGCGAAGTTTCTTTCCTCTTGTGCCAGCCTCCGCATCGAGGTTTGGCAGTAAGCCAGTCCGGTATTTCACTGGGCCTACGCGCCCCAAAGTCCCGAATGTCGGTCATTGATGCCAACCAACAATCCCAAAGGCTCGAACTATTAGAAATACGCCACCCATTTACTTAAGGCGTTCTATCACACCGCCACAGATCCTGACCTGACTCAACCCCCACCTGGACGTTGGGTCTATTGTTGGGCCTTTTGCCGTTAGGTCTATTGTGGACCGCAGCCCCACTCAACTTACTAGGCTCACCCAACTCAACTTGTGAGTCCCTTGGGTCTATTGTCACGAAGCAGGAAGTTGGACCTATTTAACCCCTTAGCTAAATAGCCAACTCATAAGACAACTAAGTCCTCACCTCCTTATGGGCAGGAAGGTACGAAGTAGTACCTCTAAGGGTTCCCCTGGGTTCGAGACCAAAATCACTCTTTGTAAGAGGTCTTCCTCGCTACTACCTCCCTCATAGTCGAAACGTCTGTCTTCCCCGGCCGGTCGCTGATGTTTCGCCTTCACCGTTGGCACACTTAGTATTGCGCCACAAATTGTGTCACGTCGCTCTTTCGATTTGGTCCACCAGAGGGTCTGCCACAGATCCTTGCACCTCTTTGTACCTCCGGGATGCACAGTATAGGAGGTATTATATACCTTGCTAGACTTTCTTCCCTCTGTGACATCCCCGAATTTGGATTAGTCCTCTATATAAATAATATAATAGGACTAAAATCTCTAACCCGGCTATAGCATTTTGGATGGTAGCAAGATCCAAGAGGAACATGAGAGTTAAGCGTGCTAGAGCTAGAGTAGTTCTAGGATGGGTGACCCCCTGGGAAGTGGGGCATCACAGTTGGTATCAGAGCCATTCACCAGCCGGAAATGTGAGATGAGTCTCGGCTGAGCCAGGGTTATATAGCGGGTAGAGCGAGGCTCCCCGCTAATGACCGTTGTGAGTGGAGTGCAGCTCCTCACAAGGTCGGCTAAGGCTAGCGAGACGAGTCTCACATCGCCTGGTGCTTGTGAATGTGCTTGAGCCTGACGTGGACGTCAGGGCTTAAAGGGGGGAAGAATGTGACATCCCCGGAATTTGGATTAGTCCTCTATTAAATATATAATAGGACTAAAATCTCTAACCCGGCTATAGCATTTTGGATGGTAGCAAGATCCAAGAGGAACATGAGAGTTAAGCGTGCTAGAGCTAGAGTAGTTCTAGGATGGGTGACCCCCTGGGAAGTGGGGCGTCACACCCTCGTCTCTAGCTTATCGGGTACACGTTCGTCCCCGGCACTTTATTACATCATCCGAGTCAGTCATACAACTCCGCCTTACTCCGAGGATATTCTGTCTCGCACCAGTTGTAGTCGCGTGTCCGTTATTTGGTCTCCCAAGATTCTCTTGGAGATTCGTCTGACTAAATCTTATAGTCCTTCCGGGCTTCGGCAATGTGAGCACTGGCGCCTGTGCGTGTTCGTCTTTAAGTTCCTTGAAACCCTCATAGCACTGGGCCATCTAGACGAATCTCTCCCCCTTTGGGTTAGCCGATTTGGGGAAATGGCCTCCCATGAGGCATCTGTAGCGGTCTGCCCGTCCTAAGAAGCTTCGGATTTCCATTATCGCTGTTGGTCAAGCCCAGTTGATCCCTGATTCAATCCTCCTCGGATCCATTGTAATTCCAGACACCGAAACGATATGCCCCAAAAAGTCTCCCTCGCGGACCATAACTCACACTTTATAAGTTTTGGCATATGGTTCTGACTCCGGAGGGTCTGGGAGATTACTCGCAAGTGTTCCCCATACCCCTTGTCTCTGCGAGAGTAGATCGAATGTCCTAAGAGGCCATCACCGACTGGTCTAAGAAGGGCTTGAGTATCCTATTCATCATGCCCAAGAGCACCGCGGTGCATTAACGAGTCTAAACGGTACAGCTGTAAACTCGTGTTGACTATTCCGAGCTCGCAGGTCTGTTTTCAGTATGTCACTACCCCGGACTCTAGGCTGGCGCTAACCGGACCGCAGATCAATCTTTGCGAATGCGTTTCCCCTTGTAGTCGATCGCATAGGTCATCTATCCGAGGTAGAGGAGTACTTGTCCTTCTCGTGTCGAGATCCACACGGTACTCGTGAACGCTATTCGACTGCCTCCACCAGCTCCTTGCCCGCAACAAAGAAAAGCGAGCAAAAGGCGAGCGTTCCTACAAGCTAAGTTTACAAGTTCCGGTAAGTCCGGTTCCCGGAGACTCGCTTGGAACTTCAAGCAGTCAACTACCGCTTAAAGATTGCCGCAACTGTCGGCCCCAAGCGCTACACCGATAACCTTTAACGGAAACCTCATTCGTTCTTAGAGACTAAGAACCCGCCTCACCCTCACTGGGCAGGAAGGAGTACAGCGCCTGCATCGAGGGGTAGCCGGAGGATCCGACCGAACTTATTTCTACGATGGAATTTCTTCTAATAACTACGATAGGGTGAAAACATAAAGCGAGGTGAAAGAGTGGGATGCTTAGGTGTTAACACAAAGGTTCTAGCACGAAGGTCTGAAACTCGAGTATTACCCGCTTCATCGTGCTCCGTGGATCCGTCCCATGGTGGGTATCGTATAGACCTCTCTCCTCCCGGTTGTTGAGACGAAGGTGGAGACGCTGCTACGGATGATGTCCCCGTTCCGAGGGGCAGTTGCAACGACAGCGCTCCGGTTTGTCGCCTCGAAAACAATGGTCTTACTTCTGGGGACACTCGGTCACTGGGTGTATTCTGTCGCAAATGATGCAAGACTTGTCCACCGCCATTGTCCTCCGGTAGGC
The DNA here is from genome assembly GCA_029204045.2 of Tillandsia leiboldiana. Classification (NCBI taxonomy): domain Eukaryota; kingdom Viridiplantae; phylum Streptophyta; class Magnoliopsida; order Poales; family Bromeliaceae; genus Tillandsia; species Tillandsia leiboldiana. The sequence continues at coordinate 1,048 of JAQNDB010004020.1, read as the reverse complement.
GCATTCTTGGTTCCTTGTTGCAATCTCAAGTATTTAGGAGGGCGGCTCCTCTTGGTATGCTCTCTTCCGAAGTTTGGCCGAGTTCGTTTCTTATCCCTGCTGTGCTCTGAGCTCTCCCGTCGGGCTCGTGAAATCGTAAGTCCGCGCTCCACCGCGGTAGCTCTATCGACCCCTCCTGGAAGGCGTGCAAACCCGCCGTTTGCACCATCGTGAAGATGTCGCTCCATAAGCCATTCACAAAGAGACGGGCCTTGTGAGCTTCATCTCTTATAACAAAGGGAACACATTTGATCAACCTCACAAATGCCCGATGATATCCCATAACTGTCCGATTCCTTGTTGTGTTGTGCCTCGGGTCACCTTCCATTGCTGCTTGATACTGTCGGAGAGAAATGCCCCAAACGTTTTCCTCGGAACGTGGTACAAGATGGAAGGGTGGTGCCCTCTGAAGGGTCCGGGCGCACCGTCTTCCACCACTTGCGCGCATCTCCCCCAAGAAAGGACTGCCAAAGGGACCCATTCACCTCCTCCATTAGCAAAGCTTCGAAGAGCCTTTCCATGGTATCTACCTATTTTCCTACGGCCCAAGGGTCGGCGTCTCTCCCTCAAGGGATCTCCAATAACGGCTCCAGCGTAGGTCCCAAAGTTGCTGGTGGGGCTGGTCCGGGCAGAGAAGCCTGGGCGACCTCCATTGGTGCAGTCGACTATTGCCCCCACTATCGCATCTGTTCCATAAGGGTTGCTAACTGCCCGGCCATCTCTTGTAGACGTTGTCGGAGAAGCTGATACTCCGCCGCCGTTCGCACCGTACTTTTTGCCCCTGCGTTCTCCGCTGATAACCCATTTCGGACCATTATTCGCTATATAAAAGAAATCAGTTTCATCCGACCCAACTGGTCTATCACCCGACCTACAGACGCACCGAAATTAAATCCCTTTTATCCCTCTACAATCACTCATCTACCGCACCTACACCTCGGTTATCTCATTTTCAATTTGCTTTGGCATCATATACTTGGATGTGGATCACTGCTACTGTGGTTAAAGT
>JAQNDB010004019.1:0-26044 GCA_029204045.2 Tillandsia leiboldiana | reverse complement strand
GCCATTTGGTACGACGCCTTCGTAACGGCTGCGTGCCCGGGTAGCAGTTCAATCGGGAACACCACCTCTCGCTCGGGGGGCATCACCGGGTTAATTCCGTCGGAAAACATCGGAAAGTCCAGCACTACCTGGAGCTGACGGCGCCCACGAGGGTTCGGGCGCCCTGGTCTACGATGCAAAGTTAGGCCACACACCCACCTTCCACAACATCTGGCTGTGCCGCTTCCTGAGATGACCGCTGGGAAGGAGATGCTCTGCACGCCAAATGACGCGTTCTTAGGGAAGCTGGGTTCTTGAAGCCTGAACCTCCGTTTCCGCCAGTCAATGGCGCCTTGGGTCCCTTGAAGAGCCAAGCATGCCCAAACCATGTCGTACGCTTCAGGGGGATTAACCACCCAAGTCCCAAGGGCAAGGCAGTCGCCCTAACATAATCGGGCAGGTGGCACTAAGCTGGTCACCTCAGTGTCCCACCCGCTGTCTGGACCGTCAATCGGTTTTGGAGAGGTGTCTCCCCAAGGTCATGCCTAAACACGTAATCACAAGAAATGAACGAGTGTTGCTCCGGTATCAAAGAGGGTTCTAGCTCCGGGAATTTGAAAACAGAAGTAATACCGGCAAGCATGTCCCTCTCAGCCGGTCCGCCTCTTGGTGGGTCATGATATACTCGCCCTCCCGTTGAGGTTGCCCTTGTATCCTCGCGTGCGCTTTGCCTTGCCGAGGTAGAGGTCGACCCCATAGAGCTTTTCCCCCGACTGAGAACTGTGTAGAAGGCGTGGATGCAGTAGGGAGGCTGGTCCCAAGGTTAAGGGGCGTTTGCGGAGGGAAGTGCCCCTGGCTTGCAGCAGCGGAGCACCAGTGATGACTCTCTCAGGGGCAGTCCAGCACTTGATGTGCCCCCCCGCAGATTACGCAAGGCCTGTCCCCCGGCCTCGGTCCTCCTGAAGTGCGCTCCGGTTCCTGACTGTGGTCCTCCACCGCTGGGGGGCCGGTTCACCACTGTAAGAACCCCCCCCAACGTACGGTTGTTGCCGCTTCTTTTCCTCGTGCCGCACAGGGGCCTCCTTCTTGTCGCGTGTAACTGCGAACCCGGCGCCTCGCAACCACCGTGGCCCGGTAGACGACTTGTTGGAAACGTGTGCAAATGCGTCGGCCGCCGTACCACCTGGAAGAGATCACCGTAATCCATACTCCCACGAAAGTTGCCGACCTTGTGGGCTTCGTCCCTTATGACGAAAGCGGACGAAGTTTCGCAACGCACAAAGCCCGCGAGATATTCCAATAACCGTCTTGCTCCCCTGGTGGATGGATTTAAGTCGTCCTCCAGTTTCTTTTTGACGCTGTGTGGTAAAGAAAGCCCCAAACAGCTCCTGCTAAACGTCGTCCAATGATGGCAGGCCACGGTGCCCTTGGTTGGGTCCGGGGCCCGTCGTTTCAAACCCATCACCAAACGGGATTTCCCCCCAGCATGGACCGCTATGTGGACCCGATCCACAGTCACTCCATGAGCAAGTCTTCAAAAAGCTTTTCCATCGATCCGACCCAATCCTCGACGACCCAAGGGTTACGGAATTTGAGTTGGCGTAGTTTCGTTGAAAGTCTCAAGTCTTGAAGATTGAAGGTGAAGAAAGTTGGATCATTTAACTCAACTCTCAAGAAGAAGAATTCAAAAGGATCAGGTATGTTTTACTAAAGATTTTGTGTGATCCGAATACTTCTTGTAGTGTAGAAACACTTGGAAGAATCTTTCATTGCATAAAAATCAAAAACCGGACTTGGGACATGTTCAGGATCCGGATCAGGTTGTTCGATCCGGATCCCGAAGGTGGTTCGTTCATACACCAGTTCAATCCGGATCGTAGCCTCTCTTGATCCGGATCCCGAACACTGAGTTTACCATCTTCCTTGAACGATCCGGATCAGGCTTCGCAATCCGGATCCCGAACGTTGATGTTGGTGAACTGTATGAACGATCCGGATCAAGCACTTCGATCGGATCCCGAACCTTCGCTTTTCTGGAATTGCCTGACTCGTTGCGACGATCCGGAATCACAGTTATACCGATCCGGATCGCCGTCCGTAAAAATCCCAGAAATGTTAGGTTTTGATTCTTATCTCCTTCCTAGGGTTTCTAACCTATAAATAGACCCATGATTCTTTTTCTAGGGTTAATCCACTGTGAACGAAATAGCCGTCATTTTCATATATCATCTTATACGGCTCTAGATCCACATATAGAGAAGAAAGGAAATCATTAGAGAATACTCTATGTTTCTTCATCTATATTGATTAGTTTGATTCTAGGTTTTCATACCTCACATCTTGAGTTGAATCAAACTAATGAATACTTAGATGGTATTTCCGATCTATCTGTGAGTTATAAGTATTCGGCGGATCATCACCACCCAAACAACGATTTAACCCCAAAATCGGCGCGTGGATTCGCGTGTCCTTGTGGATTCAAGGTTCAACCGCTCTCGTGGATTCGGAGCGAGGCACGTTCGTGGATTCGAAGGGTGCTATTGGGTGAAGACCGTGGATTCGGTCGGACGTCGTGGATTCGACGTTGGACGCCGTGGATTCGGCGTTGGGCGCAGATCGTGGATTCGAGAAGCGTCGCGGAGCGAGCGGAGAAGATCCTCTAGGAGCGTATGGAAAAGGTTGAGTCGTAAGTGTGTACGGTAAATCACCTTGTACGTGTTTTAATTCTAGTGGATTTCTGCCGTGTTATCGGTCCCGTGGTTTTTTACTCCGGTGATGGAGTTTTCCACGTAAAAATCTTGCGTATTATTTTATTTCCGCATTGGGTTTTTATCGCAACGATTTTTTTGAGTGTTTATGCGTTTACACCTATCACCCCCCTCTAGGTGTTTTTTTCCCCTATTTAGATCCTTATTACATATAACCCAACAAGTGGTATCGGAGCGGGAATAGGGTTTGGTAAACAATGGTTGAAGGTGGAAACATCAACCGACCCGTTCTCGATGGAACAAATTATGCGTACTGGAAAGTACGGATGAAAGCCTTTTTAATTTCCATCGACGAACGGGTGTGGCAATCGATTGAATTAGGATGGACTAATCCAACAGAATTTATTGGTGATGTTCACACCTTAAAACCTAGGTCGAAATGGACCAAGGAAGAGTTAGATTCATCTTCTTACAATGGCAAGGGAATTAATGCTATCTTTAATGCCTTATCTCAAACTGAATTCTCTCGCGTCTCGGCATGTGAGACTGCGAAAGAAATTCTGGGATGTTCTTCAGGTTACACATGAGGGAACTAACCTCGTGAAGATTCAGAAACTGCAAATGCTTACGAGCAAGTTGACTCTATCTTAATGGCAGAAAATGAATCTTTCACGGACTACTATACACGATTGCAAGACATCGTAAACTCATGTGCTAATCTGGGAGAGAAGATTCCAGAATTTAAGATTGTAAGAAAGATCTTAAGAACTCTTCCTGAACGATTTCGCCCAAAGGTTACTGCCATTGAAACTATTAAACACCCGGACGAAATACGTTGTAGAAGAATTAGTTGGTTCATTACAAACTTATGAAACGACATTTACTACTAACAATTCTTCTGGAAAGGCATCCACTTCTAAGTCTTTCAGGTTATGCGTTGAAAACAACTAAGGAAGAAGACGCGGATACGTCCTCCTCAGACGATGACGAGAACCTTTCTATGGAGGAATTTGAGAACGCAGCTCGCTCTCTTGACAAGGAAGTTTCGCCGCAACTTTCGAAGGGGTAATTCAAGCAAATCTCCATCCTTCGGAAAGTCGAACAAAGGCAAGGGTACTTCAAGTCACAAGTCAGAAAGCAAGAGAACTTCTCAAAGGATAAGAAAAGTTCAGAAGGACAACTACAATGCTTCAAATGTCGAGGCTACGGCCACATTGCAACGGAAGGTCCTAACAAGTATCCGGCAAAGAAGAAGGCGATGCAAGTCGTCACTTGGGATGACAACTCAACGTCAAATGAGTCGTCTTCGAGTGATGAAGAAAAGAGCTCCACCGCATTCCACGCGTCCGTATCTTCACCCTTCATGTGCTTTATGGCAAGTACATCTGAGTCATTGTCCAACTCCACTGTTGAAAAGAACGCAACGGACAACGAATCGGATGATTCGGAAGGTGAAGAATTTGCTCTAGCCTATCACAGATCTTTATGGGATTAAAGAAACCGGCTAAGCAAAACAAGGGGTTGAGAGGGAGATTGCAGGATCTCGAAGAAGAAGTAAAAAGGGTAACTTCTCTCTCGACCAATCTTGAAGTGGAAAGGGATAAACTGATAAAAGAAAATGTTTCCCTTCAAGAGTCCAATGAGCAACTCGAGAAGAACTATATAGATATGGTGAACAAAGCGAACTATTTCTTGAAGCTCTACGGCGAGGCCCGACGGGAAAAATTGGAAATGACAGAGACCATTTGCCAACTCAAGGATGACTTACAGCAATTCTCTTTAGGAAGGAGTAAGTTGGATAAACTTCTTGGTCTTGGTCAAACAAACAAGTTCGGCCTCGGATACAATCTAACTGAAGACAATTTTAGTTCGGTTGGGACAGTCTTTGTGCCTCAGTCGGTATCTCCTTCTCCGACACCGGAAATCATGACAACCAACGACAACAAGTCTATTTCATCCTCTTCAGAATCATCAAGCACAAAGGTATGTTTTCGTTGTAATTTTGCAGGGCACATTGGAAGAAATTGCAAGATTGGAGCTCAAGGATCAAATCAACCACATCTTGCAACTGCTACCAATAAGTTCACTCATGGAATTCAAAGAAGGATTCTCCTAAAGAAAAGGACATTGGTAGTACTTCAAACAAGACGATGACAAAAGAAAAAGACCAATCTTGCAAGACGTCTTCATCAAGGAAAACTTCTCAACCATTGCCAACATACTCCAAAACTCAAAAGGTTTGGGTATGCAAAGGTGAAACCCCTCCTTGTCTTTAATCGTTCTACGATTAAATCTTGTGTAGTTTATGTAGACTATTTTCTTTTCTTCTTTTTCTTTTGGCCGACCCGTCAACCATCTTTGGGAGGTAAATGGTACATTCTTTTATTGGTTGATGATTTCTCTAGGTTTTCTTGGGTAGCATTTTTAAAAGAGAAAGCTGATACGTTTGACTCTTTTCATGAGATTTGCCATCGTATTATGATTGAAAAGAATGAAAAGATCATTCGTGTTAGAAGTGATAGAGGTGGAGAATTCATAAATTCAAAATTCATTGATTTTTGCACTTCAAATGGAATTAAACATGAATTCTCCGGCACCCTATACACCTCAGCAGAATGGTGTTGTTGAGCGCAAGAACAGGGTTGTTCAAGAGATGGCGCGTGTGATGCTTCATAGCCGGAATTTACCGCTACATTTTTGGGCTGAAGCTGTGAACACCGCTTGTCTATGTCATTAATAGAGTTTACTTGCGCCCAGGAACCTTAAATACACCATATGAGCTGTGGTTTAGTAGAAAACCCAATATCAAATATTTTCGTGTCTTCGGGAGTCGATGTTACATTTTACGTGACCGTGACAATCTTGGAAAGTTCGACTCTCGAAGTGATGAAGGGATCTTTTTGGGTTATTCTACGAATAGCAGAGCATATCGAGTATTTAACATTGAATCTAAGACGATCGTAGAATCTATAAATGTTAAAGTAGATGAAGCTTTTCACTTTGAAACTGGAAAATCTACCCTCGATATCTCTCTAGATGATGATTCTCCTGCTAGTGCATCTTCTCATAATAATACTTCCAATATTAATGATGCATCTAATGGTTCTTCTAGTTTATCCGATGTGCAGGAATCATCTCATATATCTCCGAGTACTCCATTTCAACAAACGTTACGAATCTCCAAGGATCACCCGGAATCGAATATTGTTGGAGATCCACAAGAAGGAGTCAGAACTCGGAGGCAGTTGGTTTGTGGATTCGCTTGCTACGTATCTTTAATCGAACCAAAGAACATAGATGAAGCTCTTCAGGATGACTACTGGATTAAAGCAATGCAGGAAGAGCTCCATCAATTTGAGCGAAACAAAGTCTGGGAATTAACGAAGCCTCCAAAGCAACACAATGTGATAGGTACCAAATGGATCTTCAAGAACAAGAAAAATGAGGATGGTACTATCATCAGGAACAAGGCACGATTAGTTGCCCAAGGCTATTCTCAAGTAGAAGGTATAGACTTTGATGAAACATTCGCCCCTGTAGCTAGACTCGAGTCCATTCGTATACTATTTGCTATTGCTTGTCATTTTAAAATCAAATTATTTCAAATGGACGTTAAGAGCGCATTTCTAAATGGGTTTTTAAATGAGGAAGTTTATGTGGCTCAACCAAAGGTTTTGTAGATCATAAACAACCTAACCATGTTTTTCGTTTGAAAAAGGCTCTTTACGGTCTGAAACAAGCACCGCGAGCATGGTACGAAAGGTTAACAAAGCACCTTTTGGAGAAGGGCTATACTCGAGGGGGAGCTGATAGGACTCTCTTTGTGAAGCATTATCAAAGCAATTTCATTGTAGCACAAATCTATGTCGATGACATTGTATTTGGCGCAACAAGAGATAACGATGCTTCTAAATTCGCGGAGACCATGGAAAGCGAATTTGAGATGTCCATGATGGGCGAATTGACTTATTTCCTTGGATTGCAAATTAAACAAAATGATGAAGGTATTCACTTGAGTCAATCCAATGCAATGGAGTTGGTCAAAAAGTTTGATCTAGAAAATTGTAAAGATTTTCCGACTCCAATGGGAACTAGCCACAAGGGACTTGGAAGTGAATCACATAGTGAGAATGTAGACGAGAAACTGTATCGAAGTATGATTGGAAGTCTACTTTACCTCACGGCTAGTCGCCCGGATATATCTTTTGGTGTTGGGATTTGCGCGAGATATCAATCAGCACCAAAGGAGGTTCACCTGAAAGCGGTGAAAAGGATCATCCGGTATATCAAAGGATCAATTAATTTCGGAATTTGGTATCCTATGGGAACAAGTTTGGATATTGTTGGATACTCAGATGCCGATTGGGCAGGATCAGTGGATGATCGGAAAAGCACGAGTGGTGCATGCTTCTATCTTGGCCATTGCCTTGTTGCATGGCACAGTAAAAAGCAGAACTGCATAGCACTCTCGACTGCCGAAGCGGAATACATTTCAGCTGGAAGTTGCTCAACTCAACTCATTTGGATGAAAAGCGTATTGAGCGACTTCCGCATTTCAGCATCTTCGGTAACAATACTTTGTGACAACACTAGTGCAATTAACATTTCTAAAAACCCTGTGTTGCACTCTAGAACAAAACATATTGAACTTAGATATCATTTTCTTAGAGAGCTAGTTGAATCAAATACACTTCAACTTTCATATATTTCAACTGAGGATCAATTAGCTGACATTCTAACAAAACCTTTGGATCAAAAACGTTTTATTCACTTACGAAAAGCAATTGGGATGCTTTCCTTGAAATAATCTTCTTTTTGAAATCTTTGCTTAGGATAGGTTTTGTATTTGTTTCTGTTTTGTTCATTATCTATGTTTGTACATAGGACATTAATTGAGCATAGATCATAATTGACTTTAATTGCATCTTTTCGCACATTTAGAAATTTATTATGCTTTTGCCATCATAATATTTCACTGTTGCAATGATCATTTATGTTAATTAAATCATCTTCTAAAGTGATCAAAGTCAATTTTTCTCTCTCTATGATCTCTTGGTATAGTCATTATCTTATTTGACTGCTTAGTCGAGTATGAAATCGAGATCAATATTTGGTTGAATACTTTATATCTTAAATAATTGATAGCCAATTGAGGGGGAGTCTTAGAAAAGGTAAAATGCTCAAAAGATGTGGAAAGAGTTACATCCCAATGAGGAGTGTGAAAACTACCACCACATGGAGGAAAGAGCTACCACCTCGGTCGTCCGAGTATTGTGTGCAGCTACCACATGTATACCAAGCATGGTTGTTCAAATTTTTGATTAAGTAAAATGCATGTTGAAATACTTGACTCTGTCAAATTTCAAGGTTGGTATAAGGTGGGTTTTTAAAGAAAGATGCTCAAAGAGCCACTCTCTTCAACAGATTGTCTAGATACATTATCTATTATATTTGGGATTTCAAACATCTATTGATCTTTGTATTTCATTTTCTTTACTGAATTGATGATTTGATAAAGGCATTACTCATAAGATCAAGTTAGATGTAATTGAAGGTGTTCAACTTTAAGGGATTTAATTTTTGTAAATTTTCGTTTCATTTTTGGATATTATTGATAGATTTGGCATAATCTAATTCTTGTTGTATGAAACGATGATTTTTGTTTAAAGTTGATACACATTTGCGCTTACAATCTTTTTCTGGTTTTTCTTGAATTTCTCTGAAATTTTCTAAAGAAAAAGTTGGGGCCGATCCGGATCGGGCTAGATGATCCGGATCCCGAACGCAGGAATTCTTCTGCGGGCTGACGATCCGGATTGTATCTGCCGATCCGGATCCCGAACGCAGTCTCTCACTGCGGGTAGCCGATCCGGATCGCAGTTATGAACTGATCCGGATCGCGGCTAGGTTTTATAAAGAACGAAAGGGGTTTTTGATTTCTTTTACTCCAATCTTTTGTTCCAAAGTTTCCAGAGCCTCTCTCTCTAGATTTCATCCTTCCTGGAAGCTTTCAAACTCAAGTTCTTCAACTCCAAGTAAGTTTTATTGATCAAAATCTCAGTTTTTCACCGTTTTTCTCTTTTCCTCCTCAAACGTGATGAATTTCTTGGATCAACTTTGTTTGTGGATAGTTTTTGATCAAATTTCTTTTGAAATAAGAACTCTGGGTAGATTAGTTTTGATTATATGCTAGGTATTCTCCTGATTAACGGATTTTTAGGCTTCGATTTCTAAAATTTCGGTTTTAGGGCATATAATAAGGATTTTCGAAAATCATGCAATTGATCTATTTTTAAAAGTCCTTTTGCAAAACTAATTTGATTCTTAGTCTCTCTACATGATTATGATTGTTTGGGTACAATTTTTCAATCTTTGGAAATTAACAAATTTCTCGTGTGTTCTTGAGTTGGTCTTCACAGGATACATTTTGCACTAGTAATCAAAATGGTGATCACTAGGATTGTTTTCCTACTTACTGCTATGGTACATACGAGAGACACTGCCAAGAGAGCTAAAAAGGATGAAGTTAACTGGGAGGAGTTATCTGATGATGAAACACATCCTGAAGAATCGCCACAGAAAACCTCTGTTGCATCGAAAGGGAAAGCCCATGCAGAAACATCAACGGAAAAGGCTCCGCTTACTGCTGCGGAAAAAGGAAAAGCACCGATGACTTCTTCATCCATTTTCCTAAAAAGAAAAAGACTTGCTCGACGACCTGGACGAGCTCGAGGTATTGAAATAAATGAACCATGTCAAGAGAACCCAAGGAATATTTCTCAAATTGACACTGAATCAGAAGACGAAGAAGATTGGGACACATTTCTTGACGAAGTACAACAAGGCATTGATGAAGAAAACAAGGTTTACCTAAAGAAAAGGAAGCTACTGAAGTCTTCCTCAATACTTAAGCAGCATGCCATGAAAAAGAATGTGCCAAGCAAGCCACCCTTTTTGCCAAGACGATCTCCTCGGAATGAAGGTCAGACTGCTCCGTCAATCGTCACTCAACGTTCTTCAACTTCCAGAAGAACTGACCAAAAGGGAAATCTAGAGTCTTCCATAAAACAAGAACAAGATAAAATGGCTCTAGAACTCAGAAAGATGTCCAAGGACATACATCAAATGAAGCAAGAGTGTACTACGATCTCGGGAATGCTTAAAGGAATTTTGAAAAAGCTGGGTTGTACGAGCTCTGAAGACTCCGCCTCGGTTGACTCAGATTCAGATGCCTGAATCGTCTGACTAACAATTCTCTTATGCAGGAACTTTTTTATTCTTTTGCAGATTTTTAATCTTTTTGTGCAGGTTTTTCAGTTTTTAGGACTCACTTTTAGTTCTAGTTCTTAAATTTTCGGAACATTTTAGTTGATTTTTTTTAACTCTCCTTCAATTTTTTGGTAACTTTGGCTTTGTTTGTGACAAAAAGGGGGAGAGAGTTTAGAGAACTTGAACAATGATATTGTGAAAAGTGTGATCTTGTATACATCAATGATGAACAATGATGACTGCATCAAGGTACAATGATGATGTGAATGAACATCAAGGTAAGGGAACTTGAACAATGATTGTGAAAATCTTGCTGATGAACAATGATTGTGAAAATCTTGCTGATGAAGATTTTGTATACATCAAGGTAAGTATCACTTCAACTTCAACTTTGGTTTTCATCTTGTGATTGGTTGCATGTCTCGACTAACTATTCGACTAACTATTTGGGCATGTAATATAACTAACAAGTTGATGTTGGACTAACATTTTGTGACATTTGGTTTTTAATTGCATAGAAGATATGTTGGTTTTTGACTATGATTTTCTTACATATCTGAATTCTCAAATGTCATGATGATCAGATAAACTCTATCTCTGTACTAGGTTTTGTATGCTAAATATTCTTGAGGTATCTAACGATCTCTTTTTGTCAAGAATGATTTCTTTGTGCAGAGAGTACAGATGTCTAAGTCTAGAGTCTGTTTTAGGAGTTTATCTCATGTTTCTAAATTTTTGGATCTCCATTGTAAATTTTTGTTGTATGGTGATAGCAACAAAAATATCTTTTTGAATTTTCTTTAGTGGATCTGTGTTTTGTCACGAAACCGCCAAAGGGGGAGATTGTTACGGAATTTGAGTTGGCGTAGTTTCGTGAAAGTCTCAAGTCTTGAAGATTGAAGGTGAAGAAAGTTGGATCATTTAACTCAATCTCAAGAAAGAAGAATTCAAAAGGATCAGGTATGTTTTACTAAAGATTTTGTGTGATCCGAATACTTCTTGTAGTGTAGAAACACTTGGAAGAATCTTTCATTGCATAAAAATCAAAAACCGGACTTGGGACATGTTCAGGATCCGGATCAGGTTGTTCGATCCGGATCCCGAAGGTGGTTTGTTCATACACCAGTTCAATCCGGATCGTAGCCTCTCTTGATCCGGATCCCGAACACTGAGTTTACCATCTTCCTTGAACGATCCGGATCAGGCTTCGCAATCCGGATCCCGAACGTTGATGTTTGGTGAACTGTATGAACGATCCGGATCAAGCACTTCGATCCGGATCCCGAACCTTCGCTTTTCTAGAATTGCCTGACTCGTTGCGACGATCCGGATCACAGTTAATCCGATCCGGATCGCCGTCCGTAAAATCTCCAGAAATGTTAGGTTTTTGATTCTTATCTCCTTCCTAGGGTTTCTAACTTATAAATAGACCCTATGATTCTTTTTCTAGGGTTAATCCACTGTGAATCGAAATAGCCGTCATTTTCATATATCATCTTATACGGCTCTAGATCCACATATAGAGAAGAAAGGAAATCATTAGAGAATACTCTATGTTTCTTCATCTATATTGATTAGTTTGATTCTAGGTTTTCATACTCACATCTTGAGTTGAATAAAACTAATGAATACTTAGATGGTATTTCCGATCTATCTTTGATCTAAGTATTCGGCGGATCATCACCACCCAAAACAACGATTTACCCCAAAAATCGGCGCGTGGATTCGCGTGTCCTTGTGGATTCAAGGTTCAACCGCTCTCGTGGATTCGGAGCGAGGCACGTTCGTGGATTCGAAGGGTGCTATTGGGTGAAGACCGTGGATTCGGTCGGACGTCGTGGATTCGACGTTGGACGCCGTGGATTCGGCGTTGGGCGCTGATCGTGGATTCGAGAAGCGTCGCGGAGCGAGCGCAGAAGGTCCTCTAGGAGCGTATGGAAAAGGTTGAGTCGTAAGTGTGTACGGTAAATCACCTTGTACGTGTTTTAATTCTAGTGGATTTCTGCCGTGTTATCGGTCCCGTGGTTTTTTACTCCCGTGATGGAGTTTTCCACGTAAAAATCTTGTGTATTATTTTTATTTCCGCATTGGGATTTTATCGCAACGATTTTTTGAGTGTTTATGCGTTTACACCTATTCACCCCCCTCTAGGTATTTTTTTCCCTATTTAGATCCTTATTACATATAACCCAACACAAGGGTCGGTCGTTTCTCCCTCGAACACGGGTGGATCATATTTCTTGAAATCCGCCAGGTTGGCTCGTACCCGCTCCCGCTCTGTTAGTGAAGCTGCCCCCTCCCCCGCGGCAGCGGCGGCCACAACAGGAACGGGTGCCACCAATGTCTCCCCCGAGGTACCCCCGCCAAGGGCCCCCGGAGCTGGTGCCGTGGACGCTGCTGGGGGTGCTGCTACAGGCGTTGTCGCCTGGGCTGGCGCTGTCCCGGCCGCTGCTATCGGAGGAGGGGCCATTCCTGCCCCAGTCCCCGTCACTTGCGGCGCTGCTGCTGGCGCGGCTGGCCCCTGTGGGGGGCCCGGTGCGACCGTCGCCGTCGCGGCCGGAAGCCGCTGCGTCAACTGACGCACATGATCGGTGAGCGTCGCCAGATTTCCCGCCATCTCTTGCAGTTGCTGCCGCAAGAGTTGGTTCTCAGCGGCCATCGATGCCGTCGCATCCGCCCCTTCGTCCCCGGCCGACGCTCTGGTTCGAACCATTGTCTGTACACACATACAACCAAAAAAAACATCAGTCCTAGACCCTGCTAGAACAACGTCCCTGTATCGAGAGAGAAGAAACTACACTTTCCCCCCCCCCCCCCCCCCCCCCTCCCCCGATCACTCACGTCCTACACCCCTATGTCCTACACATTTCATTTACTCGAAGCTACGTGTGGTATTACCGTGGATGTTGGACCTTAATTGTTGTGATTAAAAGAAAACCTCTCTGATACCATCTTAATCTGTCACGCCCCAGGGGTCTCGCTCAGCGGAAAAGAAAGAGTTGTTTGATTGAGTCCCTTAATTTTTTTTTTTGAAATTCAGTCTTCCCCGGCACGTGCCCAGACCCGCCGCATATACAGATTTACTCGAAAATTGAGCAGAGTCTCCTCTGTATATGCACGGCGTCGCGGCTATTACAACATCTCAACTCAAGCATTCAGTTAATCACAACAGTTCGAGTATTCAATCAACAATGTAAACTAAACAGAGTGCCCGCCGCCAATCAAGTTGAAAGGATAAACTCACAGTTTTGAAAACAGGCCCACACGACCCAAGGTTTTGAAAACGGTTTGGAAAGATGCCATAAATCCATAGGGTTTGGAAACAGGTCCACACGACCCGAGGTTTTGCAAACGGTTTAGAAATCTCATAAAACCACAGGGTTTGGAAAAGCGGGCCCACACGACCCCATATTTTTGAAAGATAGTTTTCGAAGTTCCTTTTTCTTTTCTAGTTACTTTGTTTTGGAAAAACGGCCAAACGGGCGAATAAAGGAAACATAATATCAAATCCGGAACACCGGGAATCAACATCCACACCGACCCCACAAGGGTATCGCGAACCACACCGTAGTCTACAGTACCAAATGAAATGCAAGGAAAAAGTAAAAGGAGATACAGACTAGGGCTCCTCACAGCCCGACCACTCCCGTCTCGACCTCACCGCCGTCTACCGCTCACCCCTGGAAGAACCTGTCACGGAGTGGGTAGTCAGCGACATGCGATAATAATAATAAGCAGGAAAGAAAGCCAAACCCAACAGTAAAACTATCCGGAGCAACCACTCGACTCACTGGAAGAGTGACACGCGAACACATGTAACACCTGCAACATCTGTAATGCCTGTAACACCTACACACCTTGATCTCGTCGGGCACCTATCCCGACGGATCGCACCGCTCACACCTTGGGGCACCTGACCTCGTCGGACACCTATCCCGACAGGTCGCACCTTTTTCCCCGACATTTTGATGCCTCAAACCCCACACCTACGGGGGCCCCCACCACTTCACCTTGTGGGTTAACACGGGTCGAAGACCGCTTTCCCGGAAAAGAGCATCCTTTGCGGTGGCCAGACCGCGGGTGCGCGTGTCGCAACCACGAGCACAATAACCCGGATACAAGATAATATCGCAAACATAGAGACCGTCAGCGTTAGTATTACAAATATGCAGTTAAACAACTATCCAAGAACACCGAGTCTATACTTAGTCTCAAAGGAACCCACCTCTTTCGTCGTCGCGCTGCTGGTCGACCTCAGGTTCTTTCGCGTCTCGGTGTGCCTGCCCGGACCTACACGAACCTGTCTCACCGGAGTTAGTAACTCCAACTTCCCGAAAGGTACACTAAAGTAAAAGGGACGCGGAACACCCGACCCTCCCGGTCGATCATGGGGCACGCCCCGCCGATTCGGCAAAGATGGCGGCGTCCCCGGGCGAGGCCAACAACGCGGACGGCTCCGGCTCCCGCGGAACCCACCGGCCCCTCCCCCTCCTTGCTGCCCGCATGAAGGGCTGCCCACAAGTGCGGGCGCGCGCTTGCGCCCGGCCCCGCGTGGCTGGGCAGCGGCCTGCCCGCATGCGGAGGTTGCCCGTATGCGGGGGTGCGCGCCCCCAGCCCCGCGCGGCTGGGTGGCAGCCTACCCGCATGCGGGGTTGCCCGCATGCGGGGTTGCCCGCATGCGGGGCTGCGCGCCCCCAGCCCCGCGCGGCTGGGTGGCAGCCTACCCGCATGCGGGGTTGCCCGCATGCGGGGCTGCGCGCCCCCAGCCCCGCGCGGCTGGGCGGCAGCCCGTCCGCATGCGGGAGGTGCCCGCATGCGGGGCTGCGCGCCCCCAGCCCCGCGCGGCTGGGCGGCCTGCCGTCCGCATGCGGGCGTTTCCCGCATGCGGCTCCGTGCGCGCCGGACTTCGGCGGTGCCATCGCCCCTCCTCCCCCCCCCCCCTCGTCCGCTCCAATCAAGAAACGAAACAAGAAAAGCAAGAAAATAAAACCCTAACATGCTCACCTCGGTTGCCGGAGGGAAGGGTGATCCGATCCTGCGGGTTCGGCTACAAGGGATGTGAGGTCGTCTCCCTCTCCTTCCTTGGTCTCGCCGCTTGGATCCTCCGCACGATCGGTGAGGAAGAGGGTACGGTTGGGGGGAAAAATCTGCTCCTCGTCCGCGCTCGGGTGTCGTACCCTAGAGTGAGGGGAGTTGAGATAGATATAAGCCCGAGCGATCGGAAAAGGGGAAAGGAAATGAACCCGTTTCAAGTCAAAATAAACCAAAACCAAAAGGTCGGGTTCGAACCGGGTTCCGGTCTTCCTGGTACCCCGCGTTGGTCGCCAGAACCAACCGCCACCTTCTGGAATTTATTCCGGGAGATTCCGGAGTCGGAATCCAAAACCGATTTCGCCGGCGGTCTCCGTTTCGCGAGCTTTATTGACTAAAAATACTCGCGAGCCCCGACGATCTGTCCAGAAACAAAGAATTATTAGTCCCCCCTCCCGGACCCCTGAAACGAAACGCGAATTATAGAAAACCCAAAAGTAGACCCAAGAACGGAACCACAGTATTTTAAACCAGCGAATATTACACCCACGGGTCGAAGTCGATCTCTCAACTAATAAAGGACACCCTGACGGGGACCAAACCGTCAGTGAACGGGACTGAAAACTGGCTCAAAAGGCGATCATAATGCTGATGCCCAAACTCGCGGTCAAAAAATCCGAACCAGGAACGACAATCCGCGTAAATCCCACTCAAGATGCTGAGTAATCAGAACTGATAGCCAAGCAGGCATGGCCTACGCCCAGGTATATCAATCAAAGCTGGGAATAAAAGACGTACTGAAAGGCTCAACTGTGGAATCCAAGCTGCCTGCAAAACAGCGGTTCATCCTGCCACAACACTCATAGGGTTGGACTAATGAAGTGTGGACCGAAGATCAACCCACGGTAACTCTACAGCCACAATGGGAGGCATCACTAAAACACACAATTCCATCTCCCAACATTGGAAACACTAGCATTGGCGCTAGTATCAGTCACATTATCCATTGGCCATGCTCTCCCGGCACCGCCAAGTCTAGAAGCTCCTCACCTCAAGAATAAATGTTGGTTTCAGTCAAACTTGAATAACATCCATTTGGTCGGGTTCCACCGCCGCCCCTACGGCTCGAACAAAGTGACCCAAGAAGGTATGCTTCTGCAGCTACAACTTGTACCTCAATAACTTGGCATACCGCTTCATCCACAAAGTGCTCCTCGTGCTCCAAGTCGCTCTGGGAGTAAATCAAAATATCCTCGGAAAACACCACTCCCAGTCCGTCCATGTACAACTGGGACATACAATTCCTCAGATCTTGAAGTCACAGGGCATTAGTCATTCCATTTGGCCTCACTATGCCCTCAAAATGCCCTTACCGTGTCCTGAACGCCATCTAGGCGAAGTCCTCGGCTGTCTGATTCCGAGTAGGTACTCGCATTATACAATAACCGCCTGAGTATAGTTCCATCGAAAGGTCCTAGATACCACCCGGACCTGTCTACACTCGAACCATAAAAGGACCCTCACAGTCGTGTATCAACGCTGTGGCATCACCACCGTTTACCCACGGCGTGGCACTAGGTCAAACAGACCCCTCAATCCATCAGATCCTGCAACTGTGCCATCAGCTCTCTCAGCTCTACCGGCGATATCCAATGAGGTGCTGTCCAGGGTGGCGCGGTTCCCCGAACCATGTCAAACGCAATCTCTATCTCCCTAACCGGCGGCATTACCAACAACTAAGGTGAAATCACACCCGGGATCTCGTGGGCAACAGAGATATCCCTGAGTCCCGGTGCCGCCGTAAGCACCTCTCACCCTGTCGCTAAAACCTGAGTGCTCTAACAATCTCAACAAGCAAGCCTCCTCTTGTCCGCCTTGCCGAAGATCAAAGTCCTCTCTCGCCGCAGTCAAACATTCTGTGGCATTGTGCCAAACAATCTCAAGCACAGGGTCGGAACACCGAATTGCTACAATTCCCAATAATTCTGCCGGTAACTCGCGGTCTCGGTCGCACTGGACATGATCCAAAAGCCTCCTCCACGTGCACAACAACAACAGGAACCTGTACCTCTAGTGCACGTGGTAACAAATCTGCCTCTAGCCCATGCAAGAGTGGAACATGCTCTAACTCCGACTACTGTGGTGAAATCCCACCTGCGACACTCAATCCACTACCGTGGCGCCCTCCAACCAGGCGGCACAGATTCATCCGCTCAAAGCAAGTGGTTGTCGCTCAACCTGCCTGAAAATCAGGACTATCCGCAAGGGAGCACGACCTCTGTCTCTGATCACATTGAGGCGACGAATAAGGTCCTCCGCAGATAACGAATCCACGCTATCGCTGCACCACTCTGACATAAATACTGATGCTGCCTTCGGGGTCCACCCGACCTCCGGCATCACGGGAACTCGTTATCCTGGAGAAAGAAATCAGAAATGCCTCTGCCGGCCGATCTGTCCTCCATCACCCGGCGCCAAGCGCCAAAATCCAGAACTCGCCTCTGGCGGCAGATCCCTCTCCAAAGGAACTGCAATGCCACGCTCCATACATAATGCCTACTCCAACGAGGCGTCCAAATCTACAATGGAGGGACTGAATAACAGAAAGGTGTCCTGGCGCAGTCCACTCCCAGACTCATATATCCTATGCGCCTCGTCCCTCGAATCTGGAGCGCGCAGTTCAACAACTGCATACACTCTCTAGCACAGGGAGGCTCTCAATTAATCACTCCATCACCACCAACCACGACTCTGCCTCCAAAGGCTCCAAACTCAATCTTACGAGTCGGGGTGGTTCATCTGCCAAATCTGGCTCAATAGATCGATCATGTCCCACAGCTCCTCTGCTGTCAATTATCCACCCTGCCTCGGTGCCTCGACACTAAACATTGGCACAGAGGGGGCTACTCAGTGCTCCGACAACTGTGTCACCAAGACCAGCTGCTCACTCTGCCGCTGATAAGCCTCTGATAATCCTGTCATCTGGGTCCGGAGTTCTCTGACCTCAATCCGGGTATCCGGCCCAAAACCAACTGCTCAAGCTCAACTTGTTGGGTTATATGTAATAAGGATCTAAATAGGGGAAAAAACACCTAGAGGGGGGTGAATAGGTGTAAACGTATAAACACTCAAAAATCGTTGCGATAAAAACCCAATGCGGAAATAAAAAATAATACGCAAGATTTTTACGTGGAAAACTCCATCACCGGAGTAAAAAACCACGGGACCGATAACACGGCAGAAATCCACTAGAATTAAAACACGTACAAGGTGATTTACCGTACACAATTACGACTCAACCTTTTCCATACGCTCCTAGAGGATCTTCTCCGCTCGCTCCGCGACGCTTCTCGAATCCACGATCTGCGCCCAACGCCGAATCCACGGCGTCCAACGTCGAATCCACGACGTCCGACCGAATCCACGGTCTTCACCCAATAGCACCCTTCGAATCCACGAACGTGCCTCGCTCCGAATCCACGAGAGCGGTTGAACCTTGAATCCACAAGGACACGCGAATCCACGCGCCGATTTTTGGGGTAAATCGTTGTTTTTGGGTGGTGATGATCCGCCGAATACTTAGATCAAAGATAGATCGGAAATACCATCTAAGTATTCATTAGTTTGATTCAACTCAAGATGTGAGTATGAAAACCTAGAATCAAACTAATCAATATAGATGAAGAAACATAGAGTATTCTCTAATGATTTCCTTTCTTCTCTATATGTGGATCTCGAGGCGTAAATATGAAAATGACGGCTATTGTTATTTTCGGCCTCTTTTTGGATTAACCCTAGAAGAAGAGTCATAGGGTCTATTTATAGGTTAGAAACCCTAGGAAGGAGATAAGAATCAAAAACCTAACATTTCTGGAGATTTTACGGACGGCGATCCGGATCGGATTAGCTGTGATCCGGATCGTCGTAACGAGTCAGGCAATTCCAGAAAAACGAAGGTTCGGGATCCGGATCGAAGTGCTTGATCCGGATCGTTCATACAGTTCACCAAACATCAACGTTCGGGATCCGGATTGCGAAGCCTGATCCGGATCGTTCAAGGAAGATGGTAAACTCAGTGTTCGGGATCCGGATCAAGAGAGGCTACGATCCGGATTGAACTGGTGTATGAACGAACCACCTTCGGGATCCGGATCGAACAACCTGATCCGGATCCTGAACATGTCCCAAGTCCAGTTTTTGATTTTTATGCAATGAAAGATTCTTCCAAGTGTTTCTACACTACAAGAAGTATTCGGATCACACAAAATCTTAGGTTAAACATACCTGATCCTTTTGAATTCTTCTTTCTTGAGATTGAGTTAAACGATCCAACTTTCTTCACCTTCAATCTTCAAGACTTGAGACTTTCACGAAACTACGCCAACTCAAATTCCGTAACAATCTCCCCCTTTGGCGGTTTCGTGACAAAACACAGATCCACTAAAGAAAATTCAAAAAGATATTTTTGTTGCTATCACCATACAACAAAAATTTACAATGGAGATCCAAAAATTTAAAAACATGAGATAAACTCCTAAAACAGACTCTAGACTTAGACATCTGTACTCTCTGCACAAAGAAATCATTCTTGACAAAAAGAGATCGTTAGATACCTCAAGAATATTTAGCATACAAAACCTAGTACAGAGATAGAGTTTATCTGATCATCATGACATTTGAGAATTCAGATATGTAAGAGAATCATAGTCAAAAACCAACATATCTTCTATGCAATTAAAAACCAAATGTCACAAAATGTTAGTCCAACATCAACTTGTTAGTCATATTACATGCCCAAATAGTTAGTCGAATAGTTAGTCGAGACATGCAAACAATCACAAGATGAAAACCAAAGTTGAAGTCGAAGTGATACTTACCTTGATGTATACAAAATCTTCATCATCAAGATTTTCACAATCATTGTTCAAGTTCCCTTGATGTTCACTTACCTTGATGCAGTCATCATTGTTCATCATTGATGTATACAAGATCACAATTTTCACAATATCATTGTTCAAGTTCTCTAAACTCTCTCCCCCTTTTTGTCACAAACAAAGCCAAAGTTACCAAAAAAAAAATTGAAGGAGAGTTAAAAAAAATATCAACGAAAATGTTCCGAAAGTTTAAGAACTAGAACTAAAAGTAAGTCCTAAAAACTGAAAAAACCTGCACAAAAAGATTAAAAATCTGCAAAAGAATAAAAAGAAGGAATCAGTCATCAGATTCGGAGTCATCAGAGCTCGTGCAGCCCATCTTTGAGAACATCTTTTTCACCAGCTTGTTCATAGAATTGATCTTCTTAGTTAAGGTAATGTGAGCTGCCGTGATGAGCTCGAGCTCATTGGAGATTCTCGTCTGTGCCTTCGAGATCTGTTCCTGCTCAACCGATAATCGTTGTTGTTCTTTGTAGATGGATGAGACTGATGCTTCATCCGCTGGTGTGGGTGCTGGTTGTGATGGTGACGCGGAAGTGCCGCTACTAGGTTTCGTTCCGCTCGTTGGGACTGGAGTGACATGGGGCAATTTGTGAAGTGACTTCACGACGGTGGACTCATCGATCATGCCCAAACATTGATGATAAGTCGGTGAGGTAATGTCAACCTGAAATTTCTTCAAAATCCTCATTATAATCAGTGGAAATGGAATCCTCTCTGTGGGATGAGGGTGCTCAACATATCTTGTCATTCTATTCCAAATAATGTATGGAATGTTGATATTCAATCCCATTGCCTCAGACGGATGTCCTAAGAGATACAGAAATAGCATTCGATCCCATCTCAAAACTTTCGTCTGCAAATTTGGAAGGATATTGTAACAAGTGATGAAGTTTAGAAATCGGTACTCAAGACGAAGTTCCTTGGATCTGATCGATTTCTCCGTTGATTGCGTTCCTTCCAAACAAATTCCCTTTATAACCATTTGCCACACAGAGTTCGTCAAAACCTTTCCCTTCAAGTAATTCACTCCTGTCTTGCTGGCAGGCATTCCCAAAACCTCGCCAATCAATTGTGGAGTAATTTTGAATCTTGTGCCTTGGATGTTTGTGTAAAATTCCATTGGACCGTTTTCAATTTCACGATGGTGCCGTGCATTTGTATAGAAGGCCCTTACAAGATGCAGACAGTATCCAAGCACTTCTGGAAATCGACAAACTTGAATAAGGTTTGCTTGTTCAATTAGAACGCCAAACTCAGGAGAGTGATCTCGTAGAGCCTCTATATTGACATGTCTCTCACCAGTGCATTCACGATTCTCAAATGCCCTTAGGCGATCCGAATTAACGAACACTTGTTCCTCCCGAGGTGGAGAATCCGGAATAATCGGTTCGTTAGCCATGAAACCTCGTGCTCGTCCAAACCGTCGAGCGAGTCGTTTCCTTTTCACTGAGATGGTTGGTGCAGTCATAGGTGCTTTACCTTTGTCCATGGGTGCTTTTTCTTTCGATGCATCGGACGCCTTTTGTTCAGGCAATGAGTCATCATCATCTGTCAATGCAGTCCAATCTACCTCGTGACAATCTACTTCTGTGTCGCTGATCACAAGAAACTCACCCTTTTGTTGTGTTTTCTTAGCTCTTTTTAACTTATTTGTGGCTCGAGTGTGCACCATAGTGACCAATAAGAGAATGATCCATGAGAATCCCATTGATCCAAGTGCTTTAAGAAGATTAAAATCCTGTGAGCAACAACTCAAGAACACATGAGAAAATTGTTAATTTTCAAAGATTGAAAAATTGTACCCAAACAATCATAATCATGTAGAGAGACTAAGAATCAAATTAGTTTTGCAAAAGGACTTTTAAAAATAGATCAATTGCATGATTTTCGAAAATCCCTATTATATGCCCTAAAACCGAAATTTTAGAAATCGAAGCCTAAAAATCCGTTAATCAGGAGAATACCTAGCACATAATCAAAACTAATCTACCCAGAGTTCTTATTTCAAAAGAAATTTGATCAAAAACCATCCACAAACAAAGTTGATCCAAGAAATTCATGACGTTTGAGGAAGAAGAGAGAAAAACGGTGAAAAACCGAGATTTTGATCAATAAAACTTACTTGGAGTTGAAGAACTTGAGTTTGAAAGCTTCCAGGAAGGATGAAATCTAGAGAGAGAGGCTCTAGAAACTTTGGAACAAAAGATTGGAGTAAAAGAAATCAAAAACCCTTTTGTTCTTTATAAAACCTAGCCGCGATCCGGATCAGTTCATAACTGCGATCCGGATCGGCTACCCGCAGTGAGAAACTGCGTTCGGGATCCGGATCGTCAGATACAATCCGGATCGTCAGCCCGCAGAAGAATTCCTGCGTTCGGGATCCGGATCATCTAGCCCGATCCGGATCGGCTCCAACTTTTTCTTTAGAAAATTTCAGAGAAATTCAAGAAAAACCAGAAAAAGATTGTAAGCACAAATGTGTATCAACTTTAAACAAAAATCATCGTTTCATACAACAAGAATTAGATTATGCCAAATCTATCAATAATATCCAAAAATGAAACGAAAATTTACAAAAATTAAATCCCTTAAAGTTGAACACCTTCAATTACATCTAACTTGATCTTATGAGTAATGCCTTTATCAAATCATCAATTCAGTAAAGAAAATGAAATACAAAGATCAATAGATGTTTGAAATCCCAAATATAATAGATAATGTATCTAGACAATCTGTCGAAGAGAGTGGCTCTTTGAGCATCTTTCTTTAAAAACCCACCTTATACCAACCTTGAAATTTGACGGAGTCAAGTATTTCAACATGCATTTTACTTAATCAAAAATTTGAACAACCATGCTTGGTATACATGTGGTAGCTGCACACAATACTCGGACGACCGAGGTGGTAGCTCTTTCCTCCATGTGGTGGTAGTTTTCACACTCCTCATTGGGATGTAACTCTTTCCACATCTTTTGAGCATTTTACCTTTTCTATGACTCCCCCTCAATTGGCTATCAATTATTTAAGATATAAAGTATTCAACCAAATATTGATCTCGATTTCATACTCGACTAAGCAGTCAAATAAGATAATGACTATACCAAGAGATCATAGAGAGAGAGAAATTGACTTTGATCACTTAGAAGATGATTTAATTAACATAAATGATCATTGCAACAGTGAAATATTATGATGGCAAAAGCATAATAAAATTCTAAATGTGCGAAAAGATGCAATTAAAGTCAATTATGATCTATGCTCAATTAATGTCCTATGTACAAACATAGATAATGAACAAAACAAAAACAAATACAAAACCTATCCTAAGCAAAGGTTTCAAAAAGAAGTTTATTTCAAGGAAAGCATTCCAATTGCTTTTCGTAAATGAATAAAACGTTTTTGATCCAAAGGTTTTGTTAGAATGTCAGCTAATTGATCCTCAGTTGAAATATATGAAAGTTGAAGAGTATTTGATTCAACTAGCTCTCTAAGAAAATGATATCTAAGTTCAATATGTTTTGTTCTAGAGTGCAACACAGGGTTTTTAGAAATTTTAATTGCACTTGTGTTGTCACAAAGAATTGTTACCGAAGATGCTGAAATGCGGAAATCGCTCAAAACGCTTTTCATCCAAATGAGTTGAGTTGAGCAACTTCCAGCTGAAATGTATTCCGCTTCGGCAGTCGAGAGTGCTATGCAGTTCTGCTTTTTACTGTGCCATGCAACAAGGCAATGGCCAAGATAGAAGCATGCACCACTCGTGCTTTTCCGATCATCCACTGATCCTGCCCAATCGGCATCTGAGTATCCAACAATATCCAAACTTGTTCCCATAGGATACCAAATTCCGAAATTAATTGATCCTTTGATATACCGGATGATCCTTTTCACCGCTTTCAGGTGAACCTCCTTTGGTGCTGATTGATATCTCGCGCAAATCCCAACACCAAAAGATATATCCGGGCGACTAGCCGTGAGGTAAAGTAGACTTCCAATCATACTTCGATACAGTTTCTCGTCTACATTCTCACTATGTGATTCACTTCCAAGTCCCTTGTGGCTAGTTCCCATTGGAGTCGGAAAATCTTTACAATTTTCGAGATCAAACTTTTTGACCAACTCCATTGCATACTTGGATTGACTCAAGTGAATACCTTCATCATTTTGTTTAATTTGCAATCCAAGGAAATAAGTCAATTCGCCCATCATGGACATCTCAAATTCGCTTTCCATGGTTTCCGCGAATTTAGAAGCATCATTATCTCTTGTTGCGCCAAATACAATGTCATCGACATAGATTTGTGCTACAATGAAATTGCTTTGATAATGCTTCACAAAGAGAGTCCTATCAGCTCCCCCTCGAGTATAGCCCTTCTCCAAAAGGTGCTTTGTTAACCTTTCGTACCATGCTCGCGGTGCTTGTTTCAGACCGTAAAGAGCCTTTTTCAAACGAAAAACATGGTTAGGTTGTTTATGATCTACAAAACCTTTCGGTTGAGCCACATAAACTTCCTCATTTAAAAACCCATTTAGAAATGCGCTCTTAACGTCCATTTGAAATAATTTGATTTTAAAATGACAAGCAATAGCAAATAGTATACGAATGGACTCGAGTCTAGCTACAGGGGCGAATGTTTCGTCAAAGTCTATACCTTCTACTTGAGAGTAGCCTTGAGCAACTAATCGTGCCTTGTTCCTGATGATAGTACCATCCTCATTTTTCTTGTTCTTGAAGATCCATTTGGTACCTATCACATTGTGTTGCTTTGGAGGCTTCGTTAATTCCCAGACTTTGTTTCGCTCAAATTGATGGAGCTCTTCCTGCATTGCTTTAATCCAGTAGTCATCCTGAAGAGCTTCATCTATGTTCTTTGGTTCGATTAAAGATACGTAGCAAGCGAATCCACAAACCAACTGCCTCCGAGTTCTAACTCCTTCTTGTGGATCTCCAATAATATTCGATTCCGGATGATCCTTGGAGATTCGTAACGTTTGTTGAAACGGAGTATTCGGAGATACATGAGATGATTCCTGCACATCAGATAAACTCGAAGAACCATTAGATGCATCATTAATATTGGAAGTATTATTATGAGAAGATGCATTAGCAGGAGAATCATCATCTAGAGAGATATCGAGGGTAGATTTTCCAGATCCATAGTGAAAAGCTTCATCTACTTTAACATTTATAGATTCTACGATCGTCTTAGATTCAAAGTTAAATACACGATATGCTCTGCTATTCGTAGAATAACCCAAAAAGATCCCTTCATCACTTCGAGAGTCGAACTTTCCAAGATTTTCACGGTCACGTAAAATGTAACATCGACTCCCGAAGACACGAAAATATTTGATGTTGGGTTTTCTACTAAACCACAGCTCATATGGTGTATTTAAAGTTCCTGGGCGCAAGTAAACTCTATTAATGACATAGACAGCGGTGTTCACGGCTTCAGCCCAAAAATGTAGCGGTAAATTCCGGCTATGAAGCATCACACGCGCCATCTCTTGAACAACCCTGTTCTTGCGCTCAACAACACCATTCTGCTGAGGTGTATAGGGTGCCGAGAATTCATGTTTGATGCCATTTGAAGTGCAAAAATCAATGAATTTTGAATTTATGAATTCTCCACCTCTATCACTTCTAACACGAATGATCTTTTCATTCCTTTCAATCATAATACGATGGCAAATCTCATGAAAAGAGTCAAACGTATCAGCTTTCTCTTTTAAAAATGCTAGCCAAGAAAACCGAGAGAAATCATCAACCAATAAAAAATGTACCATTTACCTCCCAAAGATGGTTGACGGGTCGGCCCATTAAGTCCATGTGCAAAAGTTTCAAGGGCCGTTTTGTACCAACGTGGTTCAAGTTCTTGTGTGCAGTCCTAGACTGTTTTCCCTTTTGGCAACCACCACACACAATGTTTTGTTTAAATAAAAGCTTTGGAACCCCCTTGACCACGTCCTTGCTTGAAATTCTAGTAAGTTCCTTAAAATTTAAGTGACCTAGCCTTTCATGCCAAAGAGTTTCATTATTCAAAAGCGGCTAAGTTACAATTTTCAGAAAATTTATTAGGAACAACATACAATTGTTTTCAGATCTAACCCCTTTAAGAA
>JAQNDB010004018.1:0-26046 GCA_029204045.2 Tillandsia leiboldiana | reverse complement strand
AAAATAATAAATCCACATAAATATAACCATATGCTAACAATCATCAGGTCAGTTATCTACATATGAATAATCCCTGATCCATAATAAATCACAAGTGGTTACCCGCACATAGATTGTCATACATGTCCCAATATTAATCCATTTAACCAACTTTCCTAAACTCTATGTGCTACATGGCAGTGACTTATCACTATATTAAAATATCTCAATGATATGTTCCAACAACAATATTATCCCAATAATATTCCCAACATGTTATATCCACACAATTAATCTCAAATGATAGGCTCGCATTATATCATTCAATCATGCATGTAATCAATCAATGTGTCCAATAGATGGCTTCTCTAATAAATTAGTGAGTAGTCAGAAGTAGAGGTATGCAACAACCACCGACCTCAATAACAGAGCACGCGAAGCACAACCAAATACGCCCTCACATCAGATAATCACGGCACACTGCCGGTATCCAAACAGTTGCATAATTAATCCCAAAAATGCACCATACCTACTGTCCAAAAATCAGTCCCAAAAATGGCTGAATTTCACCTCTCTGTAGTCCTCTGAACATCCACAAAAATAACCCACTGCGAGCGTCGCGTCGAGCGGTCGAAACGAGTACTCGCACGTTCGATCCGATACTGTAGGTCAAGTTACAAATAAAATACCCGTCGGTAAGCCGAAAACGCCACATAACCAAATTCTTGGCAAATAGTCCAGGGAAAGCTTAATTATCCTTCGAATCAATCTTAAAATCCTAGAAAAATCACCACTGTGTTATCGCGACGAGTGTAGATCAAAATCGAGTCCTTAAACGCCTTGATCCGATGGTCGTAGGACCGAGATATAATTGAACAAGCCGGTGCTGTCCCGAAATCCATCACAGAAAAAGGGGGGTCAAAATCCTCGGGAACCGTGCCAAAAGTGCCAAACAAAGTGACGCGATCAACACAAAAATCTAAGCCTTGCCTTTAGGAATACGCTGTCGAAGAAATCGCCAAAAAATTCCTCCTGGTTTGCTCACAATGAATTTTTGACTGATCTGCGACGTGGTAATGGCCGAATGGGGGAAAAACCGAGGCGAACTGTAAAATCGATATCGCCGATGCCGGCCTCCAAAAATTCGGGGATCCACAAGAGAAAGAACATCAAGGGGAACAAATCTAATATAGAGCTCTTCCTTCATTCCCTCTCTAAAGCTCGGAAAATGGGGAGAAAGAGGGAGAGAAGGAGGTATATAACGGCACCAATCAAACAATTCAAGAAATGACCTCTGTGTCCCTGAACCGGGCGTACGAACAATCGGGCGCGCACAGTAACTCAATCCGGGCCGTTGATCAAGCGCCCGGATTCACGCCGCGTGGCCCACCCTGGTCAACGGAGGGATTGGAGCCCGCCAATGGCGGGCCGCAACGTGGCGCACGCGTGCGCCACGTCGGCGCCGTGGCCGCCAGCCAGCCGCCCCGCTGCCACGGCGTCTGCTACGCCACTGCTCCCGCCGTACGCGCACAGTGACGCGCCCATCCTCGCGCGGCCACGTGTCAAGGCCCCGCGCTCGCTGCACCCGGTGCAACACTCGTGCACCCGACGACCACAGACTGCCACGTGTCAAAACTCAACCAGTAGTGTTACGGAATTTGAGTTGGCGTATTTCGTGTATTCGGCTAAGTCTTGAAGATTGAAGGTAAGGAAGTTGGATCATATAACTCAATCTCAAGAAAGAAGAATTCAAAAGGATCAGGTATGTTTAACTTAATATCTTTGGTGATCCGAATACTTCTTATAGCGTAGAAACACTTGGATGGATTTGTTATTGCATAAATATCAAAAACTGGACATGGGACATGTTCAGGATCCGGATCAGATTGTTCAATCCGGATCCCGAAGGTGGTTCGTTCATACACCAGTTCAATCCGGATCGTAGCTTCCCTTGATCCGGATCCCGAACATTGACTTTACCATTTTATGTGAACGATCCGGATCAGGCTACTGCAATCCGGATCCCGAACGTTGATGTTTGGTGAACTGTATGAACGATCCGGATCAAGCACTTCGATCCGGATCCCGAACCTTCATTTTTCTGGAATCTGTTTTTCTCGCTACTGCAATCCGGATCGCCGATTTCCGATCCGGATCGCCGTCATGTAAAAACTCCAGAAAATGATAGTTTTTGATCCTTATCTTCTTCCAAGGGTTTCTAACCTATAAATAGACCCTATGATTCTTTTCTTAGGGTTAATCCAGATAGCCGTCATTATAAAATATATCTTTTATACGGCCTAAGATCCACATATAGAGAAGAAAGGAAATAACTAGATTAATTCTAGTTTCTTCATCTATATTTGTGGTGACCCGGACCTTTGCCGGGCTTCTACAGTGTGACCAGCAGCTTCTGGAAGCCTACGTGGCTTGTCGGCGGTGTTCGCGCGCCTATTTGGACACAAGAGATGGACCCTGTGAGCTTTGGTTGGCTGTATTGGCCTTCGGCTGCTTTTGCCGAATTTTAGGAAAGGATTTTGGCCAAACAGAGGGTGGATTTGGGTTCAGTGCGGAAAAACGCTTGGAAATGGCTTTTTGTTTGCTTAATTCTGAGTCCGGATGCCCAAAAGCGGGCTCCCGGAAGTTTTGGCAGTTTTTGGGGTTTGCGGGAGCCTCCGGCAAATTATAGGTTTGGAATTTGGCAAAATGGACGTCGTTTTTGGAATCAGCGCGCGAAAACGGTCAAGATGGGCTATTTGCTTGATGTTTTTGGGTTGGCGGTTACTGTTCATGCCGGAACAGTACTTCCGGCGATCACCGGCGGCGGCTGGCGGCGGCGGGCAGCGGCGGAAGGCGGCGGAAGGCGCTCGGGCAGGCGGCGCGCGGCGCGGGCAGGCGCGCAGGGGCGCGGGCAGGCGCGCGGTCCACCGCGGAGGTCGTGCACCGGGGGCGGGCCACGTGGCGCTCTCCGGTTGGCCGGTTCAGCAAGCGCGGTCCACTGAATTTTGGTCCGGGTGCACGGTAGACCGGGTGGACACGTGGCGAGAGGTGATTGGTTCGGTGTTGTGCTCCCGGTCCACACAACCTGTGGAGTCGTTGGCCGGGGCAGGTGCCGTACGCCCGGGGCAGGTGGCCGTACGGCCCGGGTCAGCCGCGACGTGCGCGGTCCACGGCGCGACGTGCGCGGTGCACGGGTTGCCGGGCCACGTGTCGCGCTGCCATTCGCGGGCGCAGGTGCACCGGGTGCAGGGGCCCGGGGGAGTGTGGACTGGGCTGTGTGGTGGACCGGGCCGCACTGTGCGCGCCCGAAAGTTTTGGGCCGGGCCGCACTGTGCGCGCCCGAAAAATTTCGGGCGCCCGGAAAATCGGACAAAATGGGAATTTTCCAATTGTTTTCTTCAGCCTATAAATAGGCAGCCCGAGCCCTCTTCTTTGGCTTTTTCCTCTCAGCCCAAGCTTGATCTCCCCGAGCTCCCTTCTTGGAAGTTTTTCACCTCTAAGGCTTGATCTTCCTGCCAAGTTCTAGGATTTTTGAAGGCACGAATCCCGAGGTTCCCCATTTTACGGTGCGGCGCGACGTTGCTTTCTAGTGTTCTTCTTCGGCGCAGCAGCAGTGTTTTAGCTCCCCTGGGCTACCCCGAGCTCCTTTTTCTGTGATTCTTGCGCCGACAGACTCCTAAGAGGTAGGGCTTCATCTTTCGTATTGATCGCGCTTTCCCGTTGCGAGTTTTTGGCACGGATCCCGAGGCAACACTGTGACCCTTTTTCTGTTTGGCTTTGTGGGACAGCATCGAGGTGTTTTGGCCATATCTTTGCGCCCAAGCGTCAGCCGGAAACGAGCTTATACAACTTTTTCATCTACAGATCGCAAGGAACGCGCTCGTATTTTTATTGGATTTTTCTGAGATTTCATCAGAGGTGAGAATCACTGTTTCTCTGTGTACAGTGCTACAGTCTTTTGTGCTGAAATCTTTTGAGTGTACCACCTTGTCGAATTTTTATCTTGACTTACCGAACTCCGATTTGGGCGTACAAGGTACCGTTGCGAAGCTATCGACGCGAGGATCGCTGTGGTATTTTTCTTGGAATTTTCTGGGCACTTTCTGCAGGTGATAATTTAACAGTTTCGGGACTGTTGTTGTATGGGATTATAAGAGTTATATTTGGGAGCCTTAGTGTAATTAGTGAGCTTTGTATTGTGCCAGGAGAGTTACGGGTGTGCTGAACTTATTGGAGCAAGGGATTAGAGTTATCTGGTGTTTTCAGCTGTTGGGCTTTGGACAGTCAGCTTTTCAGGTGGGTGCCTTATTCCCGGAACCGGTGGACGGTTCTCTATATTGTTATATGTTAGCATTGCATGCAGGTGTACGGTACAATAACTGAAATTGGTCGGTAAGTTTAACAGTGAGGATTCTATGGAAATTGCAAGTGAATTTCTCATAGTATGACAATGGTATAATCAAATATTCATGTTGGTGATTAGTGGAAGCCCACCTAAGGCAAGGTTACCATATCAGGATTAATTATCATGCCATATTAGCACATAACCTTTTATGAGGCTGGTTTATGCATTGGGATAGGATTATGTAGTTATGTGCAGGTTCTACTCCAAGGAGTGATTATGGATCGAAAATCATGGACAGGTATGGTCATTGTTAATTCTGGCATGAGGTTTATTTTCTTTATCCTTCTTAAGGACAAATGCATGCTTGTATGGACATATGTGTATGGACATATAGTTAGGCCATCTTTTACTGCTGCACTACATTTTGGAACTTGACTTAGGAGAAACCATGTTATTCCTTTCTCCTTCTTGTTAGTCAGGCGGTCTGTGTTGCTCGGGTTCGAGCAGAGGTTTGGGGTAGTGTAGCTGGGACCTTCGGGTCAGAGACAGGGTGTGCTTGATGTTGGATCGTGGGTTATTGCGGCAACCGCGGACAGTAGGCGGTTGACCGGATCTTGATTATTTTACCCAATTGTGGGTCGTGGGTTATTGCGGCAACCGCGGACAGTAGGCGGTTGACCGGATCTTGATTATTTTACCCAATTGTGGGTCGTGGGTTATTGCGGTGACCGCGGACTTTGGGCGGTTGACCGGATGTTGACTATTGCATCAGATTGGGTATCAGATTTGTTCTAGTGGATGGTGTTTCCCACTTTTTGAGTACTATTGCGTCAGATCGGGGTTTTGTTAGGGGACGGAGTTTCCCACTTTGATCATAGTCTTGATCCAGTCCTGCTATTATGAGACAGTGGTTACAGAGATACTTGTGATACTGATGACAGAGTTACTTTACTCGTGTGGGTCGCTCCCCTCGAGTGCCACTCCGGAGTGTGCGACTGGACGGATCGAGGCCAGTCTGTTACCTACTTTTGTGTGCGATCGGACGGTTCGATGCCGATCTATTACTTACCTTGGGATGCGACCGTACCAGCAGAGCAGGCAGTACCAGTGATTACTGGTCTATCGATTGGGTTATTCAGGCAGATACTTTTTGTTACACTCGTGCCTGGGGGACCGAGTGGAGTCTAGTAGCTGTGTTTAGACCAGTGCTAGTATTGTTGGGAACCGTTCGGGGTTTGACGGTGGCCCCGTGGTCGTTGTGAGTTCTTTGACCATTGTG
The DNA here is from genome assembly GCA_029204045.2 of Tillandsia leiboldiana. Lineage (NCBI taxonomy): Eukaryota > Viridiplantae > Streptophyta > Magnoliopsida > Poales > Bromeliaceae > Tillandsia > Tillandsia leiboldiana. The sequence continues at coordinate 20,443 of JAQNDB010004018.1, read as the reverse complement.
TGAGAGGTTGAGCATCTTGAGTCTTTCCGTTCTGAGAGAGAGAGGGCATGGATTTGACTATAGCCTGCATGAGCCACTACTCGATAGCGAGTTAGTCCGTTTGGACGCCCTACGTAATTCCTGCCCGTCAGCGGGAGGTGGTTGTAGGTGGGCGCAGGTTTGACTGGACCCGATGTGGCAGTCAGCTCGATTGGGTCGATTGAGCACCTCGTGTGCGAGTGTTGCATATCTTCATCAGAGTTTCCCCATTTGAGCATTTGGATAGAGGCATGGTAGCTGTAGAGTGTTTCCAGCTTCTTCTTTCAGTTTTACTGCATCGGTTATCTTTTGCCTCTAGTAGTCTTGGTGGGCAGATCGTCGGGCCTAGTGGCGATACCCACTGAGAACTCCCTTATTGCGTAGTTCTCACGCCCGTTGGGGGTTTTCCCCCTTTTGTCCTTTCTCCTCTTTGTTTTGCAGAGTCTTGGCGGGTGTTGCCGTTCTGTGGTTGCTGTGCGTGGTGAGGGAGTAGCGAGCTAGATCCAGACCCATCTTTGGAGAGTAGCGGTACCCCCTTTGGAGGAGATCTTCAGTATAGTCGGTAGAGTGGTATTTATTTCCTCTTTTGAGAGACTGATGTAGTGAGGATATGATGTATTGAGAGCTTGTACACTGATGTTTTATTTGAGATATCTCCCTGTTGAGCTATGAGTTTTGTACTCGAGGTTATTGTATGATTATCTTTTGGGGAGAGGGACCTTGTTGTTTTATCTTCAGTTGTACAGTGGTTGATTTTATTTCTATAGCAGTTTTATCTTTTAGCTCTGATATCTGTTAGCTGTAGTTCTTTTTGCAGGTAGGACGCTTCGCCTATGCGGGTTTGGCATAGGTGGCGGATCTGTTGGCGAGCCCGGGTCGCAGTTTCGACCCCGGGGCGTGACAGATTAGGTGGTATCAGAGCCTAGGTTGTAGGTCATGGTGGACTTAGAAACCCTAGGCTTGTGGTTGGACCCTAGGATGACTTCGTGAGAGTCGTGATTTGTAGCGAGAGTCCTGATTGAGTTTTACACCTCTCCCGAGGGACGGGATGAGTGATTGGCATGTTTATTCTCCTAAGTAGTTATGTTGGCTGCAGACAACATAACGCTGTGGAATGGGTGACATGCTCTAGACTTTCGCTGGATTGGGTCGAGCGTTGTTGTGTGCTGATTTGTGGTTTCGTCGTGGCGAGCGGTGTCTCCCCGACGCTGGGTTTGGGGACCCTTGTGCATCCTGTCATGGCAGTTGAGCTTGAGCGGTTGGTTTTGGGCCGGATACCCGGATTGAGGTCAGAGAACTCCGGACCCAGATGACAGGATTGTCAGAGGCATATCAGCGGCAGAGTGAGCAGCTAGTTTGGTGACGCAGTTGTCAGAGCAGTGGGCAGCCCGACTGTACTTTTCTTTTGAGACCACCAGGATGTAGTACCCTCAGCGGCAGGAATTTCTGTAGTGCCAATAGAGCGAGTGGCCCCCTCCGTGCCAATGTTTAGTGCCAAGGCACTGAGGTAGGGTGGATGGTTGACAGCAGAGGAGCTGTGGGGCATGTTTGATTTAGCAAGCCAGATTGGCAGATGAACCACCCCGACTCGTAAGATTGAGCTTGGAGCCTTTGGAGGCAGAGTCGTGGTTGGGGGTGATGGAGTGATCAATTGAGAGCCTCCCTGTGCTAGAGAGTTTATGCAGTTGTTGAACTGGCGCTCCAGGTTTCGAGGGACGAGGCACATAGGATAAGTGAGATTGGGAGTGGATTGCGCCAGGATACTCCTTAGTTTCTTTTCGGTCCCTCCTGTTCGGGTTTCGGACTGTGGATGCCTCGTCGGAGTAGGCATTGTGTTTGGAGCTGGACACTGAAGTTCCTTGGATGGGGATCTGCCGCTAGAGGCGAGTTCTGGAGGGAGGCGCTTGGCGCTAGGTGATGGAGGACAGATCGGCAGGCAGAGACATTTTCGTTTTGCTTTCCTGGGTGGTGGATATCCTTGTGGATGGTTAATGTAAAGCTTACCCAAGGGGGGATGTTACCCTGTGTGATTGATAACTGGCATGTTTGGGGTGCGATATATGTGATTGAGGGGTAAGCTTAGTAAGGATAATTGTATAAGGAATTGCATGAATCAATTGTGCTTGGTCGTATGACGATGATACCCAGGTGGATTTCTGAGACGTCAGGGGTTGGGTGGACCCCGATGACAGCAACAACCCTTTCATCAGAGTGGCGCAGCGGTAGCGTGGATTGGTTGTTTGCGAGAGACCACGTTCGGCATCTCAGTGTGAGCATGGACAGAGGTCGTGCTCCCTTTGTGATTGGGTCTAGATATTTTGGCAGGCTGAGCGACGACCACTTGCATCGAGCGGATGAATCTGTGCCGCCCGGTTGGAGGGCGCCACGGTAGTGGATTGAGTTGTCGCAGGTGTGATTTTTTCACAGCAGTCGGAGTTAGGACATGTTGCGTTCCTGCATGGGCTAGCGGTAGAGTCGTTACCACTTGCACTTGAGGTACAGGTTACTGTTGGCATTGTGCAAGTGGAGGAGGCTTGTCCAGTGCAGCTGAGGCCGTAAGTTATGCCGGCAGACTTATTGGTTTCTACGGCAGCTCAGTGTTATGACCCAGTGCTTGGGATCGGTTGGCATAGTGCCACAGGATGTTTGACTGCTGAGAGAAAGGACTTTGACTTTTTGCGAGGCGGATAATGGAAGGCATTTTGTTTGTTGAGACTTTTTGAGCACACAGGTTACAGCGTCCGTGTGAGAGGTGCCTACGGCGGCAGCGGGACTTAAGGATGTCCCTATTGTCCATGAAATCCCAGGTGTAAGTCCACCTAAGCCGATGATTAGGCCGCCAGAAAGGAAGATTAAGATTGCGATTGACGTGATTCTGGAAACCGCGCCAACTTCATTAGCCCCTCATTGGATACCGCCTTTAGAGCTACGAGAGTTGAGTTCTTAGGTGCGTGGATTTGATGGATAGAGGGTCTGTTTGACCTAGTGCCACGTCGTTGATACACGACGGTGAGAGCCCTTTGGGATCGGAGTCCAGGCAAGTCCAGGTATTATTTAGAACCTTTTGAAGGAGGTATATTTTGGCAGATATTGTGTGATGCCTGCGCCAATTTGGAATTTCAGCTGAGGGCACTGTCTAGATGGTGTTCAGGACACAGTAGGGGCATTACGAGTACAGTGAAGCCAATGGATTGACTAATGCCCTGTTGCCTCTAGATTGAGGAATTTTGTATTTCTGTTGGCCTTGAACGGTTTGATAGCGGCGTTCTCCTGGGATATTTTGGTTTTACCCCCTCCCTGAGTGGTTTAGAGCTTGTGCAGCTTTTGTAGTCGTTGTGACAAGTCTGTGGGGATGAAGCTTTATGCCTAGTCGTTGTGGTACAAGTTTTAGCTTCGAGAGCTTATCTTCCTGGATTACCTTTTCTAGCCGAAGGGGCGGCAGTGGAAATTCGGCCAAAGTGGATGCTATTTAAGGCTGGCCGAGATCGACGGTCATTGTTGGGGTGAGGAGTTTTTGGACTGGATAGTGCCAGCAGAGCTTGATGACCGGGTGATGAGATTGGTACCAGCGCCGATTCTAACCTAGTCAGTGGTGGGAGATGGATTTGTGAGTTATAGTGATACCTCCCGTAGTGGCTGTAGAGCCACCATTGGATTTTGTGAGCATCCAGTATCACCCCGACAGAGCCACTGTGGTGGCGGATGCCTGGAGCCGAAGAGCTATTTGGAGTCGAGTTTGACGGTTCCATAGCTGGCACTGTGTGGGGCTATCCTTGTGTGCAGGGTTTGAGTTGAGTCCCTGAGGATCCCTTTTGATGAGAGGCTGCGGCTGAGCAATCCACTTAGGTGGTTAAGTGTTGAGGGCGACCGAGTGTGAACCCCTGCTTGTTTGGGCCCCTTTTTCTGTGCAGGTGTTTGTGTGGTTGTGTTTCGGGTCGCTTGGGTTGAGCTGGCTCTTGGGAGTGATTTTAGAGCGTGTTACTCAGGCTGTTCGTTCCTTTCCCCCAGTCTTTTGTTGGTGTTTGGAGGTTTTTCTGCGTCTCAGCTCAAGAGTGTTATGTTTTGGACCCCTCACCCGTGATTGACTCGTTCCTTTTGGGGTCTGTGAGAGTTTGGAGTACGAGGGACGCCCGTTGCGAATTCCGACTCGTGAGGTGAGGGAATTGCGCAATCGGGCTATGCCGTACTGGTTGTTGCTGTTGTTGTTGCTGAGGAGTAATCACGGGGAGTGATAGGTGACTTGGGAGCTGGAGACGGCGGTGTTGAATTTTGACCCCTGGTTTCTAAGACTCCTTGGGAGTTGCTCTAGTTTCGGGGACGAAACTTTCTTTTAGTAGGGGAGGATGTGGTGACCCGGACCTTTGCCGGGCTTCTACAGTGTGACCAGCAGCTTCTGGAAGCCTACGTGGCTTGTCGGCGGTGTTCGCGCGCCTATTTGGACACAAGAGATGGACCCTGTGAGCTTTGGTTGGCTGTATTGGCCTTCGGCTGCTTTTGCCGAATTTTAGGAAAGGATTTTGGCCAAACAGAGGGTGGATTTGGGTTCAGTGCGGAAAAACGCTTGGAAATGGCTTTTTGTTTGCTTAATTCTGAGTCCGGATGCCCAAAAGCGGGCTCCCGGAAGTTTTGGCAGTTTTTGGGGTTTGCGGGAGCCTCCGGCAAATTATAGGTTTGGAATTTGGCAAAATGGACGTCGTTTTTGGAATCAGCGCGCGAAAACGGTCAAGATGGGCTATTTGCTTGATGTTTTTGGGTTGGCGGTTACTGTTCATGCCGGAACAGTACTTCCGGCGATCACCGGCGGCGGCTGGCGGCGGCGGGCAGCGGCGGAAGGCGGCGGAAGGCGCTCGGGCAGGCGGCGCGCGGCCGCGGGCAGGCGCGCAGGGGCGCGGGCAGGCGCGCGGTCCACCGCGGAGGTCGTGCACCGGGGGCGGGCCACGTGGCGCTCTCCGGTTGGCCGGTTCAGCAGCGCGGTCCACTGAATTTTGGTCCGGGTGCACGGTAGACCGGGTGGACACGTGGCGAGAGGTGATTGGTTCGGTGTTGTGCTCCCGGTCCACACAACCTGTGGAGTCGTTGGCCGGGGCAGGTGCCGTACGCCGGGGCAGGTGGCCGTACGGCCCGGGTCAGCCGCGACGTGCGCGGTCCACGGCGCGACGTGCGTGGTGCACGGGTTGCCGGGCCACGTGTCGCGCTGCCATTCGCGGGCGCAGGTGCACCGGGTGCAGTGGGGGCCCGGGGGAGTGTGGACTGGGCTGTGTGGTGGACCGGGCCGCACTGTGCGCGCCCGAAAGTTTTGGGCCGGGCCGCACTGTGCGCGCCCGAAAAATTTCGGGCGCCCGGAAAATCGGACAAAATGGGAATTTTCCAATTGTTTTCTTCAGCCTATAAATAGGCAGCCCGAGCCCTCTTCTTTGGCTTTTTCCTCTCAGCCCAAGCTTGATCTCCCCGAGCTCCCTTCTTGGAAGTTTTTCACCTCTAAGGGATTGATCTTCCTGCCAAGTTCTAGGATTTTTGAAGGCACGAATCCCGAGGTTCCCCATTTTACGGTGCGGCGCGACGTTGCTTTCTAGTGTTCTTCTTCGGCGCAGCAGCAGTGTTTTAGCTCCCCTGGGCTACCCCGAGCTCCTTTTTCTGTGATTCTTGCGCCGACAGACTCCTAAGAGGTAGGGCTTCATCTTTCGTATTGATCGCGCTTTCCCGTTGCGAGTTTTTGGCACGGATCCCGAGGCAACACTGTGACCCTTTTTCTGTTTGGCTTTGTGGGACAGCATCGAGGTGTTTTGGCCATATCTTTGCGCCCAAGCGTCAGCCGGAAACGAGCTTATACAACTTTTTCATCTACAGATCGCAAGGAACGCGCTCGTATTTTTATTGGATTTTTCTGAGATTTCATCAGAGGTGAGAATCACTGTTTCTCTGTGTACAGTGCTACAGTCTTTTGTGCTGAAATCTTTTGAGTGTACCACCTTGTCGAATTTTTATCTTGACTTACCGAACTCCGATTTGGGCGTACAAGGTACCGTTGCGAAGCTATCGACGCGAGGATCGCTGTGGTATTTTTCTTGGAATTTTCTGGGCACTTTCTGCAGGTGATAATTTAACAGTTTCGGGACTGTTGTTGTATGGGATTATAAGAGTTATATTTGGGAGCCTTAGTGTAATTAGTGAGCTTTGTATTGTGCCAGGAGAGTTACGGGTGTGCTGAACTTATTGGAGCAAGGGATTAGAGTTATCTGGTGTTTTCAGCTGTTGGGCTTTGGACAGTCAGCTTTTCAGGTGGGTGCCTTATTCCCGGAACCGGTGGACGGTTCTCTATATTGTTATATGTTAGCATTGCATGCAGGTGTACGGTACAATAACTGAAATTGGTCGGTAAGTTTAACAGTGAGGATTCTATGGAAATTGCAAGTGAATTTCTCATAGTATGACAATGGTATAATCAAATATTCATGTTGGTGATTAGTGGAAGCCCACCTAAGGCAAGGTTACCATATCAGGATTAATTATCATGCCATATTAGCACATAACCTTTTATGAGGCTGGTTTATGCATTGGGATAGGATTATGTAGTTATGTGCAGGTTCTACTCCAAGGAGTGATTATGGATCGAAAATCATGGACAGGTATGGTCATTGTTAATTCTGGCATGAGGTTTATTTTCTTTATCCTTCTTAAGGACAAATGCATGCTTGTATGGACATATGTGTATGGGCATATAGTTAGGCCATCTTTTACTGCTGCACTACATTTTGGAACTTGACTTAGGAGAAACCATGTTATTCCTTTCTCCTTCTTGTTAGTCAGGCGGTCTGTGTTGCTCGGGTTCGAGCAGAGGTTTGGGGTAGTGTAGCTGGGACCTTCGGGTCAGAGACAGGGTGTGCTTGATGTTGGATCGTGGGTTATTGCGGCAACCGCGGACAGTAGGCGGTTGACCGGATCTTGATTATTTTACCCAATTGTGGGTCGTGGGTTATTGCGGCAACCGCGGACAGTAGGCGGTTGACCGGATCTTGATTATTTTACCCAATTGTGGGTCGTGGGTTATTGCGGTGACCGCGGACTTTGGGCGGTTGACCGGATGTTGACTATTGCATCAGATTGGGTATCAGATTTGTTCTAGTGGATGGTGTTTCCCACTTTTTGAGTACTATTGCGTCAGATCGGGGTTTTGTTAGGGGACGGAGTTTCCCACTTTGATCATAGTCTTGATCCAGTCCTGCTATTATGAGACAGTGGTTACAGAGATACTTGTGATACTGATGACAGAGTTACTTTACTCGTGTGGGTCGCTCCCCTCGAGTGCCACTCCGGAGTGTGCGACTGGACGGATCGAGGCCAGTCTGTTACCTACTTTTGTGTGCGATCGGACGGTTCGATGCCGATCTATTACTTACCTTGGGATGCGACCGTACCAGCAGAGCAGGCAGTACCAGTGATTACTGGTCTATCGATTGGGTTATTCAGGCAGATACTTTTTGTTACACTCGTGCCTGGGGGACCGAGTGGAGTCTAGTAGCTGTGTTTAGACCAGTGCTAGTATTGTTGGGAACCGTTCGGGGTTTGACGGTGGCCCCGTGGTCGTTGTGAGTTCTTTGACCATTGTGTGAGAGGTTGAGCATCTTGAGTCTTTCCGTTCTGAGAGAGAGAGGGCATGGATTTGACTATAGCCTGCATGAGCCACTACTCGATAGCGAGTTAGTCCGTTTGGACGCCCTACGTAATTCCTGCCCGTCAGCGGGAGGTGGTTGTAGGTGGGCGCAGGTTTGACTGGACCCGATGTGGCAGTCAGCTCGATTGGGTCGATTGAGCACCTCGTGTGCGAGTGTTGCATATCTTCATCAGAGTTTCCCCATTTGAGCATTTGGATAGAGGCATGGTAGCTGTAGAGTGTTTCCAGCTTCTTCTTTCAGTTTTACTGCATCGGTTATCTTTTGCCTCTAGTAGTCTTGGTGGGCAGATCGTCGGGCCTAGTGGCGATACCCACTGAGAACTCCCTTATTGCGTAGTTCTCACGCCCGTTGGGGGTTTTCCCCCTTTTGTCCTTTCTCCTCTTTGTTTTGCAGAGTCTTGGCGGGTGTTGCCGTTCTGTGGTTGCTGTGCGTGGTGAGGGAGTAGCGAGCTAGATCCAGACCCATCTTTGGAGAGTAGCGGTACCCCCTTTGGAGGAGATCTTCAGTATAGTCGGTAGAGTGGTATTTATTTCCTCTTTTGAGAGACTGATGTAGTGAGGATATGATGTATTGAGAGCTTGTACACTGATGTTTTATTTGAGATATCTCCCTGTTGAGCTATGAGTTTTGTACTCGAGGTTATTGTATGATTATCTTTTGGGGAGAGGGACCTTGTTGTTTTATCTTCAGTTGTACAGTGGTTGATTTTATTTCTATAGCAGTTTTATCTTTTAGCTCTGATATCTGTTAGCTGTAGTTCTTTTTGCAGGTAGGACGCTTCGCCTATGCGGGTTTGGCATAGGTGGCGGATCTGTTGGCGAGCCCGGGTCGCAGTTTCGACCCCGGGGCGTGACATATTGATTAGTTTGATTCTAGGTTTTCATACTCACATTTTGAGTTGAATCAAACTAATGAATACTTAGATGGTATTTCCTATCTATCTTTGATCTAAGTATTCGGCGGATCATCACCACCCAAAAACAACGATTTACCCCAAAATCGGCGCGTGGACTCGCGTGGCCTTGTGGATTCAAGGTGCAACCGCTCTCGTGGATTCGGAGCGAGGTACGTTCGTGGATTCGAAGCGTGCTACTGGGTGAAGACCGTGGATTCGGTCGGACGTCGTGGACTCGACGTTGGACGCCGTGGATTCGGCGTTGGACGCAGATCGTGGATTCGAGAAGCGTCTGGAGCGAGCGGAGAAGATCAACTAGGAGCGTATGGAAAAGGTTGAGTCGTCTGTGAGTACGGTATATCACCTTGTACGTGTTTAATTCTAGTGGATTTCACCGTGTTATCGGTCCCGTGGTTTTTTACTCCGGTTTGGAGTTTTCCACGTAAAAATCTTGCGTGTTATTTATTTTTCCGCATTGGGTTTTATATCGCAAAGATTTTTGAGTGTTTATGGTTTACACCTATTCACCCCCCTCTAGGTGTTTTTTCCCCTATTTAGATCCTAATTCATATAACCCAACAAGTGGTATCAGAGCGGGAATAGGGTTGTAAACAATGGTTGAAGGTGGAAACATCAACAGACCCCCGTTCTTCGATGGAACAAATTATGCGTACTGGAAAGTACGGATGAAAGCCTTTTTAATTTCCATCGACGAACGGGTGTGGCAATCAATTGAATTAGGATGGTCTAATCCAACTGAATTTATTGGTGATGTTCGCACCATCAAACCTAGGTCGAAATGGACCAAGGAAGAGATTGATTATCTTCTTACAATGGCAAGGGAATTAATGCTTTATTTAATGCCTTATCTCAAACAAAGTTCTCTCGCGTCTCGGCATGTGAGACTGCGAAAGAAATCTGGGATGTTCTTCAAGTTACGCATGAGGGAACTAACCTTGTGAAGATTCAGAAACTGCAAATGCTTACGAGCAAGTTTGACTCTATTTTCATGGCAGAAAATGAATCTTTCACAGACTATTACACACGATTGCAAGACATCGTAAACTCATGTGCTAACTTGGGAGAGAAGATTCCAGAATTTAAAATTGTAAGAAAGATCTTAAGAACTCTTCCTGAAAGATTTCGTTCCAAGGTTACAGCCATTGAAACTATTAAACACCCGGACGAAATCCGTGTAGAAGAATTAGTTGGTTCTTTACAAACTTATGAAATGACATTTCCTACTAACTATTCTTCGGGAAAGGCATCCTCTTCTAAGTCTTCAGGTTATGCTTTGAAAACAACAAAAGAAGAAGACGCGGATTCATCCTCCTCAGGCGATGACGAGAACCTATCTATGGAGGACTTTGAGAAGCAGCTCGCTCTCTTGACAAGGAAGTTTCGCCGAAATTTTCGAAGGGGTAATTCAAGCAAAACTCCATCCTTCGGAAAGTGGAAGAAAGGCAAGGGTTCTTCAAGTTACAAGTCAAGAAAGCAAGAAGGCTTTTCTAAGGATAAGAAAAGCACAGAAGGACAAGTCCAATGCTTCAAGTGCCGAGGGTACGGCCATATCTCAACGGAATGTCCAACTAAGAATCCGTCAAAGAAGAAGGCGATGCAAGCCGTCACTTGGGATGACACCTCATCGTCAAATGAGTCATCGTCAAGTGATGAAGAAGACAACGCAACTGCGTTCCACGCGTCCACATCTTCACCCTTCATGTGCTTAATGGCAAGTACATCCGAGTCATTGTCCAACTCCACTGTTGAAAAGAATGCAACGGAATGAATCGGATGATTCGGAAGGTGAAGATTTTGCTCTAGCCTACCACAGACTTTTGAGGGATTCAAAGAAACTGGCTAAGCAAAACAAGGGGTTGAGAGGGAGATTGCAGGATCTCGAAGAAGAACTAAAAAGGGTAACTTCTCTCTCGACCGATCTTGAAGTGGAAAGGGATAATCTGATAAAAGCAAATGTTTCCCTTCAAGAGTCCAATGAGCAATTCGAGAAGAATTATATAGATATGGTTAACAAAGCGAATTACTTCTTGAAGCTCAACGGCGAGGCTCGACAGGAAAAATTGGAAATGACAGAGACCATTCTCCAACTCAAGGATGACTTACAGCGATTTTCATCAGGAAGGAGTAAGTTGGATAAGCTTCTTGGTCTTGGTCAATCAAACAAGTTCGGCCTCGGATACAATCGAACTAAAGACGATTTTAGTTCGGTTGGGACAGTTTTGTGCCTCAGTCGGTATCTCCTCCTCCGACACCGGAATTCACGACAAGCAACGACAACAAGCCTACTTCACCCTCCTCGGGATCGTCAAGCACTAAGGTATGTTTTCGTTGTAATTTTGCAGGGCACATAAGGAGAAATTGCAAGATGGGAGCCAAACGCTCAACTCAAGCACTTCTTGCAACGACTACCAAAAGGGTGATTCCTCGGAAATCAAATGCAAATTATTCGAAAGGAAAAAGCCTCGGTAGTTCATCAAACAAGACGACGACGTCAAGGAAAAGCGACGGATCAAACAAGACGCTTTCACCAAAGGTATCAACCTCACAATCATTTCCGACGTACACCAAAACTCGAAAGGTTTGGGTACGCAAAGGTGAAATCTTCCCTTGTCTTGTTACAAATATTTCCTTGCATGCATATGATAATTCGTCTTGGTATCTGGATAGCGGCTGTTCCCGTCACATGACCGGTGACAAAAACTGCTTTCAAAATTTTGAGAAAATCTCCGGAGGACTTGTGGCTTTCGGACACGGTCAGTCTTCCAAAATTGTTGGAAAAGGAACAGTAGCTATTCCAGATGGCCCGATTCTGAATAATGTATTATTTGTTGATGGGCTTAAGACTAACCTCATTAGTATCAGTCAACTTTGCGACAATGGTTTTTCAGTTAATTTTTCATCTGTTGAATGCATTGTAACTGATAAGGACCATGTTTTCTTTTTAAAAGGGGTTAGATCTGAAAACAATTGTTATGTTGTTCCAATAAAATTTCTGAAAATTGTAACTTAGCCTCTTTGAATAATGAAACACTTTGGCATGAAAGGCTAGGTCACATAAATTTTAAGGAACTTGCTAGAATTTCAAACAAAGACGTGGTCAAGGGGGTTCCTAAACTTTCACTTAACAAAACATTGTGTGTGGTGGTTGTCAAAAGGGAAAACAATCAAGGACTGCACACAAGAACTTGAACCACGTCGGTACCAAACGGCCCTTGGAATTATTGCATATGGATCTTATGGGGCCGACACGTCAACCATCCTTGGGAGGTAAATGGTATATTTTCTTATTGGTTGATGATTTCTCTCGGTATTCATGGGTAGCATTTTTAAAAGAGAAAGCTGATACTTTTGATTCTTTTCACGAGATTTGCCTTCGTATTATGATTGAAAAGAATGAAAAGATCATTCGTGTTAGAAGTGATAGAGGTGGAGAATTCATAAATTCTAAATTCATTGATTTTTGCACTTCCAACGGCATTAAGCATGAATTCTCAGCACCCTATACACCTCAACAGAATGGTGTTGTCGAGCGCAAAAACAGGGTTGTTCAAGAGATGGCACGTGTTATGCTTCATAGCCGGAATTTACCGCTACATTTTTGGGCTGAAGCTGTGAACACTGCAATCTATGTTATTAATCGAGTTTATTTGCGCCCGGGAACGTTAAATACACCATATGAACTATGGTGTTGTAGAAAACCCAACATCAAATATTTTCGTATCTTCGGGAGTCGGTGTTACATTTTACGTGACCGTGAAAATCTTGGAAAGTTTGACTCTCGAAGTGACGAAGGGATTTTCTTGGGGTATTCTACAAATAGTAGAGCATATCGGGTATTTAACTTGGAATCTAAGACGATCGTAGAATCTATAAATGTTAAAGTAGATGAAGCTTTCCACTTTGCATCTGATAAATCTACCCCTGATATCTCTCTTGATGATGATACTCCTGTAAGTGCATCTTCTCATGATAATACTTCCAATATTAATGATGCATCTAATGGTTCTTCAAGTTTATCTGATGTGCAGGAATCATCTCATGTACCTCCGAGTACTCCATTACAACAAACGTTACGCATCTCCAAGGATCATCCTGAATCAAACATCATTGGAGACCCACAAGAAGGAGTCAAAACTCGGAGACAGTTGGTTTGTGGATTCGCTTGTTACGTTTCCATGATCGAACCAAAGAACGTCGATGAAGCTCTTCAGGATGACTACTGGATTGAAGCAATGCAGGAAGAGCTCCATCAGTTTGAACGCAACAAAGTCTGGGAATTAACGACGCCTCCGAAGCAACACAATGTGATTGGTACTAAATGGATTTTCAAGAACAAGAAAAATGAGGATGGTACCATCATCAGGAACAAAGCACGTTTAGTTGCTCAAGGCTACTCTCAAATAGAAGGTATAGACTTTGATGAAACGTTCGCCCCTGTAGCTAGACTCGAGTCCATTCGTATCTTATTCGCTATTGCTTGTCACTTTAAAATAAAACTCTTTCAAATGGACGTTAAGAGCGCGTTTTTAAATGGGTTTTTAAATGAGGAAGTTTATGTGGCTCAACCGAAAGGTTTTGTAGACTGTAAACTACCTAACCATGTTTTTCGTTTGAAAAAGGCTCTTTACGGTTTAAAACAAGCACCGCGAGCATGGTACGAAAGGTTGACAAAGCACCTTTTGGAGAAGGGCTATACTCGAGGGGGAGCAGATCGGACTCTCTTTGTGAAGCATTATCAAAATAACTTCATTGTTGCACAAATCTATGTCGATGACATTGTATTTGGAGCAACAAAGGATAATGATGCTTCTAAATTCGCAGAAACCATGGAAAGCGAATTTGAGATGTCTATGATGGGCGAACTGACATACTTTCTTGGATTGCAAGTGAAACAAAATGATGAAGGCATCCATCTGTGTCAATCCAAGTATGCAAAGGAGTTGGTAAAGAAATTCGGATTAGAAGATTCTAAAGATTTTCCTACTCCTATGGGAACTAGCAATAAGGGATTAGGAAGTGAATCTCTTAGTGATAATGTAGACGAGAAACTCTATCGCAGCATGATTGGAAGTCTACTTTACCTCACAGCTAGTCGCCCGGATATATCCTTTAGTGTTGGGATTTGCGCGAGATATCAATCAGCACCAAAGGAGGTTCACCTGAAAGCGGTGAAACGGATCATCCGGTACATCAAAGGAACTGTAAATTTCGGAATTTGGTATCCTATGGGAACAAGTTTAGATATTATTGGATACTCAGATGCCGATTGGGCAGGATCTGTGGATGATCGGAAAAGTACGAGTGGTGCATGTTTTTATCTTGGCCATTGTCTTGTTGCATGGCATAGTAAAAAGCAAAACTGCATTGCACTCTCGACTGCCGAAGCGGAATACATCTCAGCGGGTAGTTGTTCAACTCAACTCATTTGGATGAAAAGCGTGTTGAGCGACTTCCGGATTTCAGCAACTTCGGTAACTGTTTTATGTGACAACACAAGTGCTATAAACATTTCAAAAAACCCTGTGTTGCACTCTAGAACAAAACACATTGAACTTAGATATCATTTTCTTAGAGAGCTAGTTGAATCAAATATTCTTCAAATTTCCTACATTTCAACTGAAGATCAATTAGCTGACATTTTAACAAAACCTTTGGATCAAAAACGTTTTATTCATTTGCGTAAAGCAATTGGAATGCTTTCCTTGAAATAACCTCTTTTTGAAACTCTTGTTTAGGTTAGGTTTTGTTTTTGTGTTTTTGTTCATTATCTATGCTTAGACATAGAACATTAATTGAGCATTAGTTTTATTGACTTTAACTGCATCCTTTTATATATTTAGAAATTTATTATGCTTTAGATATCATAATATTTCATTTGATGCAATGATCATTTATGTCAATTAAATCATCTTTGTTTTGATCAAAGTCAATTTCTCTCTCGATGATCTCTTGGTATAGTTTTTATCTTATTTGACTGTTTAGTCGAGTATGAAATCGAGATCAATATTTGGTTGAATACTTTATATCTTAAATAATTGATAGCCAATTGAGGGGGAGTCAAAGAAAAAGTATTATGCTCAAAAGATGTGGAAAGAGTTACATCCCAATGAGGAGTGTGAAAACTACCACCACATGGAGGAAAGAGCTACCACCTCGGTCGTCCGAGTACTGTGTGCAGCTACCACATGTATACCAAGCAAGGTTTTTCAAGTTTGATTAATAAAATGCATGTTGAAATACTTGACTCTGTCAAAATTTCAAGGTTGGTATAAGGTGGGATTTTTAATGAAAGATGCTCAAAGAGCCACTCTCTTCAATAAATTGACTAGATATATTATCTAATTTATCTGGGATTTAGACATCTATTGATCTTTGTATTTCATTTTCTTTACCGAATTGATGATTTGATAAAGGCATTACTCATAAGATCAAGTTAGATGTAATTGAAGTTGTTCAACTTTAAGGGATTTAATTTTTATAAATTTTCGTTTCATTTGTTGGATGTTATTGATAGATTTGGCATAATCTATTTCTTGTTGTATGAAACGATGATTTTTGTTTAAAGTTGATACACAAAAGTGCTTACAATCTTTTTCTGGTTTTTCTAGAATTTCTCTGAAATTTTCTAAAGAAAAAGTTGGAGCCGATCCGGATTGGACCTGCCGATCCGGATCCCGAACGCAGATATTCTTCTGCGGGCAGACGATCCGGATTGGACCTGCCGATCCGGATCCCGAACGCAGTTTTTCACTGCGGGTAGCCGATCCGGATCGTAATCACGAACTGATCCGGATCGCGGCTAGGGTTTTATATAGAACAAAAGGGTTTTGATTTCTTTTACTCCAATCTTTTGTTCCAAAGTTTCCAGAGCTTCTCTCTCTAGATTTCATCCATCTTGGAAGCTTTCAAACTCAAGTTCTTCAATTCCAAGTAAGTTTTATTGATCAAAATCTCGGTTTTTCACAGTTTTTCTTATTCCTCCTCAAAACGTGATGAATTTCTTGTATCAATTTCATTTGTGGATGGTTTTTGATCAAATTTCTTTTGAAATAAGAACTCTGGGTAGATTAGTTTTGATTATATGCTAGGTATTCTCAAGATAAACGGATTTTTGGTCTTCGATTTCAAAAATTTCGGTTTTAGGGCATATAATGGGAATTTTCGAAAATCATGCAATTGATCTATTTTTAAAATTCCTTTTGCAAAACTAATTTGATTCCTAGTCTCTCTACACGATAATGATTGTTTGGGTACAATTTTTCTAATTTTTGAAAATTAACAATTTTTTCGTGTTCTTGAGGTGTTGCTCACAGGATTTCTTTTCACAAGAACCAATAGCAATGGTGATCACCTGGATCATTTTCCTTCTGGCTGCTATGGTACATACGAGAGACACTGTCAAGCCCAAGAGGGCTAAGAAAGCGAAGAAAGCTAAAGATGATTCCGATACAGAATCTGAAACGGAATCGATTGATTGGGATGAGCTTCAAGTTGAAGCAACAACTGTTCCCACTGCTTCAAAGGGAAAAGCGCCTGCGGAGACATCGAAGGCTCCGCCTACTGCTGCTGAAAAGGGCAAAGCTCCAATGGAAGAAACTTCTGGGAAGACAAGAAGAAAAAGTGTTGCTCGCAAAAGAGGGAGTGCTCGAGGAATCTCCATTGAGCAACCAGTTGATAGCCAAGCACCTCCACAAGACTTTATCAGCTCGGCTAGGATAAAGGACTTTGAAAACAGGGAATGCATTGGCGAAAGGCATGTTAATGTCAAAGCCTTGAAGGAAAGATCTCCGGCATTTGGGACTGTATGACCAGACAGGTCTTGCTCCCATTTGCGATTTCCCGAGACCACTGGGTATTGTCTTCACTCAGTGAGGATGTTCTATCAAAATGCTTGCTATCTCGTTGATCAGGAGAGCGGACGTCGAGACTTTCAAACATTGGTCAAGAATGTTAAGATTAAAGTAACGCCTCAACTGATTGGAGAGGTATTAGGGATGACGGCCCGAGCCGATGGCGCTCATTACCTGAAGAATCAAGTTTTCAACACCAACTCCTGGAGAGTGGTAGTTGATGGCATCTGTCTGCCCGATACTCCGTCAGCAGGAAACTCAGTCTTTTCAAAAGAGCTACGACCTGAGTATCGCTACTTAAACTTCATTGTCTGCTATAACGTCCTTCCAAATATGAACACGAAGGTTCTTCGGTGGGATAGGATGTTATTCCTTTATCTTCTTGGAAACCCACAGCAGCAATGGGAGCAAACTTAAACATCCCTACATCATCTGGGCGAGGATGGCTCGCTATGTGGAACATGCTCACCCTTCAGAGAGACTACCTTATCCAATGATCATCATGCGCATTCTTCGAAAATTTAAAGCTGACACGAATGCGAGTTCCTACATGCACAGTCTAGGAACGATCAATGAAACAACAATTGTAAAGTCTCTCTCGACAAAGCCAGACGAGCCCATATTACCTCCTCACCGACAACGAGCACAACAACAACAAGCGACAACCTCTGCACCGGCAGCAACTCCTCCAGTCCAACCAGCACAACAAGCACCTCCATCAACTTCTGATGATGATGCATCAGTTACCTCAATCTATAAAGAACAGCAAAGGCTCTCCAACGAGCAAGAACGTATATCAAATGAGCTCATTGAGGTAAAGGAAGAAATAAAGAAGGTAAATAAGAATCAGTCATCAATGAACAAGCGATTAAAGAAAATCTTCCAAATTCTTGGCTGTATCAGTTCAGAGGAGTCTGAATAATCCGTATCCTTCCAATTTCTGTTTATTATGCATATGTTTAATCCTTCTCTTGTGCAGGAACTTCATTTTTTTTAACTTTTTTTGTGCAGGTCTTTAAGTTTTAGTTTTAAGTTTTAGTTCTCAAACTTTTGGTACTTGAACTGTTAACCTTTCTCTCCATTTGGTAATTTTTTGGCTAATTTTTGTGACAAAAAGGGGGAGAGAGAAGTATAAACAATGATACTATGATACAATGGTTACTGAGAAACTTGAAACTATAGAGGTAAGTATAACCTCAACTTGAAAGGTAAGTAGAACTTCAACTTTCGGTTTTCATTTGTGTTTGAATGCATGCCTCGACTAACTATTCGACTAACTATTTGGGCATGTAATATAACTAACAAGTTGATGTTCACTAACATGACATTTGGTTTTGATTGCATAGAAGATATGTTGGTGTTTTAACTATGATCAGTTTACATATCTGAATGTATAAATGTCATGGTAAGTATAAATGAGTATAAACTTCATCTCTGTATGTGGTTTTGAATGATATAAAATTCTTGAGGTATCTAACGATTTCTTTTGTCAAGAATGATTTCTTTTGCAGAGAGTACAGATGTCTAAGTCTAGAGTCTGTTTTAGGAGTTTAACTCATGTATTTTATTTTGGATCTCCATTGTAAATTTTTGTTGTATGGTGATAGCAACAAAAATATCTTTTTGAATTTTCTTGAGTGGATCTATGTTTTGTCACGAAACCGCCAAAGGGGGAGATTGTTACGGAATTTGAGTTGGCGTATTTCGTGAATTCGGTTAAGTCTTGAAGATTGAAGGTAAAGGAAGTTGGATCATATAACTCAATCTCAAGAAAGAAGAATTCAAAAGGATCAGGTATGTTTAACTTAATATCTTTGGTGATCCGAATACTTCTTATAGCGTAGAAACACTTGGATGGATTTGTTATTGCATAAATATCAAAAACTGGACATGGGACATGTTCAGGATCCGGATCAGACTGTTCAATCCGGATCCCGAAGGTGGTTCGTTCATACACCAGTTCAATCCGGATCGTAGCTTCCCTTGATCCGGATCCCGAACACTGAGTTTACCATTTTATTTGAACGATCCGGATCAGGCTTGCAATCCGGATCCCGAACGTTGATGTTTGGTGAACTGTATGAACGATCCGGATCAAGCACTTCGATCCGGATCCCGAACCTTCGTTTTTCTGGAATCTGTTTTTCTCGCTACTGCAATCCGGATCGCCGATCTCCGATCCGGATCGTCGTCATGAAAAATTCCAGAAAAGGTTAGTTTTTGATCCTTATCTTCTTCCAAGGGTTTCTAACCTATAAATAGACCCTATGATTCTTTTTCTAGGGTTAATCCCATAAGTCAAAAAAAATAGCCGTCATCTTTTTATACGGCCTAGATCCACATATAGAGAAGAAAGGAAATCATAGATTTATCTTATGTTTCTTCATCTATATTGATTGATTTGATTCTAGGTTTTCATACTCACATTTTGAGTAGAATCAAATCAATGAATACTTAGATGGTATTTCCGATCTATTTCTAATCTAAGTATTCGGCGGATCATCACCACCCAAAAACAACGATTTACCCCAAAATCGGCGCGTGGACTCGCGTGGCCTTGTGGATTCAAGGTGCAACCGCTCTCGTGGATTCGGAGCGAGGTACGTTCGTGGATTCGAAGCGTGCTACTGGGTGAAGACCGTGGATTCGGTCGGACGTCGTGGACTCGACGTTGGACGCCGTGGATTCGGCGTTGGACGCACATCGTGGATTCGAGAAGCGTCGTGGAGCGAGCGGAGAAGATCAACTAGGAGCGTATGGAAAAGGTTGAGTCGTCTGTGAGTACGGTATATCACCTTGTACGTGTTTAATTCTAGTGGATTTCACCGTGTTATCGGTCCCGTGGTTTTTTACTCCGGTTTGGAGTTTTCCACGTAAAAATCTCTGCGTGTTATTTATTTTTCCGCATTGGGTTTTATATCGCAAAGATTTTTGAGTGTTTATGGTTTACACCTATTCACCCCCCTCTAGGTGTTTTTTCCCCTATTTAGATCCTATTATTCATATAACCCAACAAACTAAAAACGTGTGGCCACTTCGTGGCACGATGTTTGGTGTGCCAACAGGTGAAGGGGAAAACACCAACGACGTCGGGGGGAACGGAAACAACTACAAACCATGCCATACCAGAGTGGAAATGGGAACGGATCACCATGGATTTTGTGACCGATTTTCTGCGATGCGCAACAAGGACACGACGCCGATATGGGTCATCATGGATCGTCTGATGAAATCGGGCCCACTTGATTACGATTCACACGACGTGGACTAGGATCGGGATGGCGCTGACCTATATCGACGAGGTGGTGAGGTTGCATGGAGTACATCATCCATAACTCGGACTAGGGACAACACGCTTCGTGTCAAACTTTTGCGGGCGTCTGAGCAGGGTGGGGACCAAGTTGTAGTTTAGCACGGCTTTCACCCACAGAGGACGGGGCCAAGTCGGGCGAGTGATACAGATTCTTGAGGCTATGCTTCGAGCTTGTGTGCTACGCCTGGGGGAGGGGTGGTCGCGTTACCTACCCCTCGTGTGTGGAGATTTGTTTACATAATAGCTATCAGGGCTAGTATTCGGATGGACCCGTACGAAAAGCCTTGTTATGGAGCCGGTGCGATCGGGCCCATTTGTGGGACGATTTGGGAGAACGGAAAATCTGGGGCCAGACCTCGTAGAGGAAACGGAAACAAAGGTGCGCCTTATCAGGGCAGCGGGTTGGCCCACCCAGAGCCAGGCAGAACAGTTACGCGGGACCGGAGGCGACGGGAAACTGGACTTTCGGTAGGGGATCCTGTGTGCTTCACGTGTCACACTTAAGGGGACGAGACGGTTTGGCATAAGAGGGAAGTTGAGCACTACGGTATGTGGGGACCGTTGCAAATCTTGGAGGCGTGGGAGGGGTCTAGTAGCGTACCGATTGGCCTTACCGCTAAATCTTTGACGGGTGTAATGTTTTCCCCGTTTTGATGCTCCGGAAATACTTATC
>JAQNDB010004017.1:0-26047 GCA_029204045.2 Tillandsia leiboldiana | reverse complement strand
GGGCCTGCAGTGCCGCGCGCCCAGCGCGCGGCCTGCACGCCGCGCGGGGCCCAAAAGGCCACCCGCGCGGGGCCTGCAGTGCCGCGCGCCCAGCGCGCGGCCTGCACACCGCGCGGGGCCCAGCGGCCACCCGCGCGGGGCCTGCAGTGGCCGCGCGCCCATCGCGCGGCCTGCACACCGAGCGGGGCCCAAAAGGCCACCCGCGCGGGGCCTGCAGTGCCGCGCGCCCAGCGCGCGGCCTGCACACCGCGCGGGGCCCAGGCGGCCACCCCGCGCGGGGCCTGCAGTGCCGCGCGCCCAGCGCGCGGCCTGCACACCGCGCGGGGCCCAGGCGGCCACCCGCGCGGGGTCTGCAGTGCCGCGCGCCTAGCGCGCGGCCTGCAGGCCCCGCGGCACTGCGCTTGCACCGCAGTGCCGCGCGCGTGCCTGCGGTGCTGCGCGCCTTGCGCGCAGCCCGCCGCGCGCGCCTGCGGCGCTGCGCGCCTTGCGCGCAGCCCGCCGCTGGCGACTCAGCCCAGGCGATGCCGCCGGCGGCCCGGCGCCCTGTTGCACCACAACAGCAGCAGGGCGCTCGCTGCGCACGGCGCCCATGCGCGCCCGCGCAGCGGGCGCCTCCCTAGCCGCGCGCCGTACAAATTGCACGCGCGCGGCCCGCGCTGCCCCGCCACGACCCCGGACAGCAACAACCACCACAAGCAGCAAGGAAAGAAAATAAAAGAGAGGAGAGGAGAGAAGCAAAAACCACAACCAAATTAAAACAATAAAAATAATACCGACCTCGACGAGGCTCGCCGACCTCGCTCGGCTTCACGCCCTCGCTCGGGGAAGAAAAAGCTCAAGAAACCCTCTCCATTTCCTCCTTCTTCTTCTTCCTTTCTTCTCTTTTTCCTTTCCTTTTTTCTCTTTTCCTTTCTTCTCTGCTACAGAGGGAGGTGGGTGGGCTTGGAGGTGACGAGGCAAGTGGAAAGGGTCACCTCCCTAAAAAGAGCCACACTTAATTAACCCTTTGCTTAATTAAACTTAATTAAGCTTAGAAGGGATTAACTTAGAAGTAGCACTTCCACTTACCTCATCTCCCCACCCTCAACCCACACTCACTGCCATCAAGCAGAGAAGACCCTTAATTAGCAAAGCTAATTAATTAAATCAATAAAATAATCCAAAAAGCCCAACTCCAACTCACTTTTTGCCTTCGGGCTCTCCGCCGCTGCCCGGAACCTCCCGAGCTCCGCTGTAATTCAAAAGTACACGCGCTCACAGCTTTTTCTCTTCAAAAAGCTCATCCGTTGAGGCGGGGTGCTCAAATCAAATACCGGCTCCAAAATTGCCAGTTCCGACTCACTTTTTGCCTCCGGGTCCTCCGCGTCAGCCCGGAACCTCCCGAACCTCGCTGTAAACTGAAAATACACCTGCTCCAAGTGTTTCCCAATTTTTCTGCAACCCATAGCGGAGTCGGAGCTACCCGTACCAGTCACCTAACGCGCACCAAGCCCGAAACAAGCAGAGGCTTCCGCGGGGATCCAAATCAACCCGAACTCCTCTGTAAACAGAAATGGGACACATCCAAGGCAAACTCCTCCGTACCACACCATCTTGCAAGGTCGGTGCGTCGTCCAAATCCCGGTGTTCTACACTCTCCCCCCCTTAAAAAGGGTTTCGTCCTCGAAACCCAACTAAATCCATACTTAGGAGGGTAAAACAAAAACAAAAGGGATAGGAGATCCACAAATTGTCCAAGGCTCCCAAGTGGTCACTCACATACCTCATGCTGACAACACTGAACCTTCCCCAAAGGTATGATTCGACTGCAAAATTCTTCTGTTTCACAAACAAGAAATGCATCGGTCGAAGTGGATAACGCAATCCTCGTCCATCTCCAAGGAAGGGAAAGCAAAACAAAATTTGCAGGGTTCAAATAGACCTCATCCAGCCCGATCACTGCTCGAGGATCCACACCTCGCATAACTCATTTCTATAAATAACTCTCAGGCTGGTAATTTCCCTCGATTCGAGATCTCATAAAACCGAAGTTTAAGCCTCCATAAGGCAAAACCCCTCTGATGCTTCTTAGTCACCAAAACTCCAGTTCCACAAAACATAAGTCACCTCCCTTAACAGGGGAAAAACTTTCAACCTCGAGAACCTTCTTTCAATTTTGGCACTCAACTCCCAGGGTTACATTGCTCGCCTAAACAGGGCGTAATTGAACAAAAAGTCTTCGCCGGGATAAAGCAATCATACATCCTTGCAAAATCTATCCACCGGCGTTACCTCAACCTGACTTCCTGAGTGTCCAAGTACTTAAGGTTCGAGGATTCTGAATAATTCCATGACCTCTCAATCACGGCAATATCCGGATCAATGCTGGTATCTTCCTCAGCTTTGCCTCGCGCAAGTTACACTGGCCTTGCATAGTCCAAGAGCTTCTGATCTCTGACTTTAACATGGGTCTAGGCCCAACCCAAACGGTATCTCTCCTCGTTGGGTCCTCCGTCACTCATGCGGCTGAATCACAAGGCCTAAACACAAAATCTTCGATGTCCAAGTGCAACTCTCAAAGCTAGGCAACCGACTTCTTCCTCCAAAGAAGTTGTAGCACTATCCTCAAGAGCCCCTCAAGCTCCAAGTCGCTTCGGAGGTAAGCAAATACCCACGACGGTAACACCACCAACCCGTCCTGTGAAACAGGGAAAAACACAGCTCTCAAATCAGTAGGGCATTAGTCAATCTACTTGACCACGCAAACCGCTCAAACTGCCCTACTGGTTCCAGATCAGTATCCAGGCACAGCCCTCTGCTGTAAGGTTCCATAATGATATCAATCACTCGAAGGCATCTGCCCAAGCACCAGGCGAAACTATTCACGTTCGAACCTTACAAGAACTCTCACGATTGTGTACCCACAACGTGACATCACCACTGTGTAACAACCGCCTGGATCCTCACTGTCGTATCCCCACGACGAGGTACTAGGTCTCACAGACCTCTCGATCCGTCAAATCTCGCAACTGTGCTCACAGCTCTCACTGTCTCACGGTTGATCCTCCACGAGGTGCTGTCGAAGTTGGCGCGGTTCACAAACCACGTCAATCAATGTCCCGATCTCAGTCCCAATCAAGTAACCACCTGGTAACTCGGCCAGGGGCATCAACCACCTGGTAACTCGGCCAGGGGCAAGCCACCACCGGGTAACTCAGCCAGGGGCAGGTAACCTCCTGGTAACTCAGCCAGGGCATCAAGCGTCAACGCATCCTATAAAAATACACTCCTCCTGACCAGGTCCACGGAGGGTCAATGTCCTCTCTCTCGACAATCCATGATAGCATAAATTGGGACGAACGATTCCCATCCAACCTCGTATCACCACCTCCGAACGGATGTAGGACTAACATCTCGATGATCAACCCAAGGTCCCAGTTGCACTGGCAGGACAGGCAACACTCAACCACGTGCTTCACGTGATCTGAAGTATGATCCAAACGTGCACAACCATCAGTCCAGACACTGGCCCATACGAAGGTACCCCTGCTCTACCGAAACGCACAAGCGGCGTTGGCATTAAGCAAGCTCTAACTCCGACGACCACACCAGGTGAGACGCGATCCACAACCCTGGCGATGAATGCGGCCCATGCAAAAGGGGAACTCACATCCTGGCACTGCTGCTGATGCCAGCACTGTCGAGAACCTCCTGGTCTCTGTCTCCTCTGAGACCCATGATCCTGTGGGTGGAATCATGGCAACCTCGAATCACGCGACTATCGCAAAATCGGCGATGCCGGAGCTCTCACTCCGAAGCTGATCCCCCGCTCACCGTCTCCCTCGGACGGGATCACTGATCCTCGGTCAATCCATCGAGCATGCACACTCACTGCATCCAAGGTCGGCAATCGCCGAAAATGCACAAAGAGATAGGCATCTTGATGCAGTTCCCACTCGAACACAACCAACCTCTAAGCCTCATCCTGGACGACCAGGGGTACACCGCTCAACCGTCACAGAAACTCACCCCAGAACATCAACTGTGCTCCCGATGGTCCAACAAGACGAATCCGACGCCACTAGCTCTCTTGGCGTCCGAATGCAAAAGTGCATAACCAAGCGCCCTGATGCTTATCCTGGATGAACAAATCCTCGAACAAATCTTCCATAACAGCGTTCCAGTTCTCGGCCTCTCACGGCTCCAACTCAGTCCCGAAATCTACAAGGGATGGAACTGGATGCGGTACACAACCTATCAGCAACCTCTCGCTGCTTCCGCACCATCAATGGTGCGATCAGGGACAGAAATCGACAAAGTCGCGGCCGGAGATACTACTGACGATACTCCGGGAGATGCTCTCGGTCCAAGCATGTGCATCACACGCTCCATGCTCTCTCTTCCTGGTGCCGTATCGCCTCAAATACCAGGGCTGCTTGGGCCTGAATCTCTCAAGCCTCACCCGGCTCTATCAAACACGCCCTCGCCGCTGCACGGCGTCTCGGAAGCATCCAAAAACCACTGCAACAGAAAAACATTAGGACCAAGACTTCCTCGACCCAAACAAGCGAAAGTCTAAACATGTTAACCTTTCTAAAGCATTATGTTGTCTGCAGCCAACACAATCACCTTTAGAGAAATAACATGCGAGGTCACTCACCCCAATCCTCTGGGGGAGGTACACCCTCAGACAAGACTCTCGCTAAGGTCACGTCTCTCACGACAGTCTTCCTACCGTCCAACCAAAAGCCTAGGGTCTCTAAGTCCTCAACGACCTATATTCCTAGGCTCTGATACCACCTAATCTGTCACGCCCCGGGGTCGAACTGCGACCCGGGCTCGCCAACAGATCCGCCGTCTGTACGGAAACTGCCGTACAGACGAAGCGTCTAACCTGCAAAAGAGATCTATAGCTAACAAGTATCAGAGCTGAAAGGAAGCTGAAACACTAAGCGGTGAAAAGTCCAAGTACAACAGTCCACTAGCACCCACAACATAAGTACAAAAGCACTAAAAGGTACAAAAGTGGAAACTAAAAAGTACAAGTGACACTAACACCGACAGCACAGACTCGGGTAGGAGCTAGTCAGCCACGCCCTTACCTCGGTCCGAAAGCTCCGAACGAGCCAAACCTGGAACGGTCGCCTCAGGAACACCTGTCATCACAGCGGGTGTGAGATCTACTGCAATAGTCAGATCTCAGTGGGTACCAAAGCTAAAACCCACGGTACACCCACTCAGTCTGCTGGAGACAAAAACATATAGATAGATAGAGAGATAGATAGATAGATAGCTGGAAATGAATCTATCGCTACATGTCTCGATGCAATGCAAGAAGTAAGTTCTCAGTCTCTCTCACGTGAGGCCTGGAAACTACGAACGTCAGCCCCCCCTACAGTCCTTATCAGACAAGAACAGGCTGTAGGCTTAGCCGCCCATAGTTTCCGCCCCCACACTGGGACTGCTGGAACCCTAGCAAGACACTAGAAGGCCACCTCCCTTCCTTCTAGTAATCACCTGGTGACTCGGCCAGGGATAACTATCGCTCTGGTAACTCGGCCAGTGATATTTATCCCCCTGGTGACTCGGCCAGGGATAACTATCTCTCTGGTAACTCGGCCAGTGATATTTATCCCCCTGGTGACTCGGCCAGTGGTATCTACTCATCTGGTAACTCAGCCAGGGATTTGTACCCATCTGGTAACTCAGCCAGTGATTTATACCCATCTGGTAACTCAGCCAGTGATTTATACCCATCTGGTAACCCTGCCAGTGGTATCTACCCATCTGGTAACTCTGCCAGTGGTATCTACCCGTCTGGTAACTCAGCCAGTGATTTATACCCATCTGGTAACTCAGCCAGTGATTTATACCCATCTGGTAACTCAGCCAGTGATTTATACCCATCTGGTAACTCTGCCAGTGGTATCTACCCATCTGGTAACTCTGCCAGTGGTATCTACCCGTCTGGTAACTCAGCCAGTGATTTATACCCATCTGGTAACTCAGCCAGTGATTTATACCCATCTGGTAACTCGGCCAGTGGTATCTACCCATCTGGTAACTCAGCCAGTGATTTATACCTATCTGGTAACTCAGCCAGTTGGGAAAACTCGTATACTCTAACGATGCTACTAACACTCGTGTCTAAGTCGGAAACGACAACCCTCGACTTACACGACTGTTCCGCAATTACCTGATAGTAAGGATACGATACCTTGGCATTCGGAAGCATAAAGGGCATTCCGTAGTTCATTGGGAGAAACCAACCCACCTGCGATCAATCCGCGAAAACCGTGCGCCAAACGGAGGTCCCGGTGCGATCCCGCAGCTCCACGCGGTAAAACACGCGCCACCGGCCACGTAAGAAGCTAACACCATGCCACAACTGCGAGATAAGAAGAGGAACCGGGATCAGAAACACGTGGCCGAAAACCGCGCTCACAAAGGCGAAAGAAACCCATCCGGCGACGAAAAACGCCGCGCATCGCGCGGAAAACCCATCGCGCACACGGCGCGGCGCGTCGCCAAGTCACAGCCCGCGCGGCAAAGGCGGCGCAGCTGCACGGCTCCAAAACCAGCCCGGCGGCACCGAGGCCGCCCGCGCGGCGCCCAGCAAGTCCGCGCGGCACAAGGCCGCCCGCGCGGCGCCCCTGCAGCGCCGCGCGCCCAAGGGCGCGGCCTGCAGCCCGCGCGGGGCCCAACAGCCCAGGGCCCACCCGCGCGGGGGTTCGCAGTGCCGCGCGCCCAGCGCGCGGGCCAGCACACCGCGCGGGGCCCCGAAGGCCACCCGCGCGGGGCCTGCAGTGCCGCGCGCCCAGCGCGCGGCCTGCACACCGCGCGGGGCCCAGGCGGCCACCCGCGCGGGGCCTGCAGTGCCGCGCGCCCAGCGCGCGGCCTGCACACCGCGCGGGGCCCAAAAGGCCACCCGCGCGGGGCCTGCAGTGCCGCGCGCCCAGCGCGCGGCCTGCACACCGCGCGGGGCCCAGGCGGCCACCCGCGCGGGGCCTGCAGTGCCGCGCGCCCAGCGCGCGGCCTGCACGCCGCGCGGGGCCCAAAAGGCCACCCGCGCGGGGCCTGCAGTGCCGCGCGCCCAGCGCACGGCCTGCACACCGCGCGGGGCCCAGGCGGCCACCCGCGCGGGGCCTGCAGTGCCGCGCGCCCATCGCGCGGCCTGCACACCGCGCGGGGCCCAAAGGCCACCCGCGCGGGGCCTGCAGTGCCGCGCGCCCAGCGCGCGGCCTGCACACCGCGCGGGGCCCAGGCGGCCACCCGCGCGGGGCCTGCAGTGCCGCGCGCCCAGCGCGCGGCCTGCACACCGCGCGGGGCCCAGGCGGCCACCCGCGCGGGGGTCTGCAGTGCCGCGCGCCTAGCGCGCGGCCTGCAGGCCCCGCGGCACTGCGCTTGCACCGCAGTGCCGCGCGCGTGCCTGCGGTGCTGCGCGCCTTGCGCGCAGCCCGCCGCTGGCGACTCAGCCCAGGCGATGCCGCCGGCGTCCCCGCGCCCTGCTGCACCACAACAGCAGCAGGGCGCTCGCTGCGCGCGGCGCCCATGCGCGCCCGCGCAGCGGGCGCCTCCCTAGCCGCGCGCCGTACAAATTGCACGCGCGCGGCCCGCGCAGCCCCGCCACGACCCCGGACAGCAACAACCACCACAAGCAGCAAGGAAAGAAAATAAAAGAGAGGAGAGGAGAGAAGCAAAAACCACAACCAAATTAAAACAATAAAAATAATACCGACCTCGACGAGGCTCGCCGACCTCGCTCGGCTTCACGCCCTCGCTCGGGGAAGAAAAAGCTCAAGAAACCCTCTCCATTTCCTCCTTCTTCTTCTTCCTTTCTTCTCTTTTTCCTTTCCTTTTTTCTCTTTTCCTTTCTTCTCTGCTACAGAGGGAGGTGGGTGGGCTTGGAGGTGACGAGGCAAGTGGAAAGGGTCACCTCCCTAAAAAGAGCCACACTTAATTAACCCTTTGCTTAATTAAACTTAATTAAGCTTAGAAGGGATTAACTTAGAAGTAGCACTTCCACTTACCTCATCTCCCCACCCTCAACCCACACTCACTGCCATCAAGCAGAGAAGACCCTTAATTAGCAAAGCTAATTAATTAAATCAATAAAATAATCCAAAAAGCCCAACTCCAACTCACTTTTTGCCTTCGGGCTCTCCGCCGCTGCCCGGAACCTCCCGAGCTCCGCTGTAATTCAAAAGTACACGCGCTCACAGCTTTTTCTCTTCAAAAAGCTCATCCGTTGAGGCGGGGTGCTCAAATCAAATACCGGCTCCAAAATTGCCAGTTCCGACTCACTTTTTGCCTCCGGGTCCTCCGCGTCAGCCCGGAACCTCCCGAACCTCGCTGTAAACTGAAAATACACCTGCTCCAAGTGTTTCCCAATTTTTCTGCAACCCATAGCGGAGTCGGAGCTACCCGTACCAGTCACCTAACGCGCACCAAGCCCGAAACAAGCAGAGGCTTCCGCGGGGATCCAAATCAACCCGAACTCCTCTGTAAACAGAAATGGGACACATCCAAGGCAAACTCCTCCGTACCACACCATCTTGCAAGGTCGGTGCGTCGTCCAAATCCCGGTGTTCTACAGATAATATAGACGAGAAACTCTATCGCAGCATGATTGGAAGTCTACTTTACCTCACGGCTAGTCGCCCGGATATATCCTTTAGTGTTGGGATTTGCGCGAGATATCAATCAGCACCAAAGGAGGTTCACCTGAAAGCGGTGAAACGGATCATCCTGTACGTCAAAGGAACTGTAAACTTCGGAATTTGGTATCCTATGGGAACAAGTTTAGATATTATTGGATACTCAGATGCCGATTGGGCAGGATCTGTGGATGATCGGAAAAGTACGAGTGGTGCATGTTTTTATCTTGGCCATTGTCTTGTTGCATGGCATAGTAAAAAGCAAAACTGTATTGCACTCTCGACTGCCGAAGCGGAATACATCTCAGTGGGTAGTTGTTCAACTCAACTTATTTGGATGAAAAGCGTGTTGAGCGACTTCCGGATTTCAGCAACTTCGGTAACTGTTTTATGTGACAACACAAGTGCTATAAACATTTCAAAAAACCCTGTGTTGCACTCTAGAACAAAACACATTGAACTTAGATATCATTTTCTTAGAGAGCTAGTTGAATCAAATATTCTTCAAATTTCCTACATTTCAACTGAAGATCAATTAGCTGACATTTTAACAAAACCTTTGGATCAAAAACGTTTTATTCATTTGCGTAAAGCAATTGGAATGCTTTCCTTGAAATAACCTCTTTTTGAAACTCTTGTTTAGGTTAGGTTTTGTTTTTGTGTTTTTGTTCATTATTTATGCTTAGACATAGAACATTAATTAAGCATTAGTTTTATTGACTTTAACTGCATGCATCCTTTTATATATTTAGAAATCTATTATGCCTTAGATATCATAATATTTCATTTGATGCAATGATCATTTATGTCAATTAACTCATCTTTGTTTTGATCAAAGTCAATTTCTCTCTCGATGATCTCTTGGTATAGTTTTTATCTTATTTGACTGTTTAGTCGAGTATGAAATCGAGATCAATATTTGGCTAAATACTTTATATCTTAGATAATTGATAGCCAATTGAGGGGGAGTCAAAGAAAAAGTATTATGCTCAAAAGATGTGGAAAGAGTTACATCCCAATGAGGAGTGTGAAAACTACCACCACATGGAGGAAAGAGCTACCACCTCGGTCGTCCGAGTACTGTGTGCAGCTACCACATGTATACCAAGCAAGGTTTTTCAAGTTTGATTAATTTAAATGCATGTTGAAATACTTGACTCTGTCAAAATTTCAAGGTTGGTATAAGGTGGGATTTTTAATGAAAGATGCTCAAAGAGTCACTCTCTTCAATAAATTGACTAGATATATTATCTAACTTATCGGGGATGTTAGACATCTATTGATCTTTGTATTTCATTTTCTTTACCGAATTGATGATTTGATAAAGGCATTACTCATAAGATCAAGTTAGATGTAATTGAAGTTGTTCAACTTTATGGGATTTAATTTTTATAAATTTTCGTTTCATTTGTTGGATGTTATTGATAGATTTGGTATAATCTATTTTTTGTTGTATGAAACGATGATTTTCGTTTAAAGTTGATACACAAAAGTGCTTACAATCTTTTTCTGGTTTTTCTAGAATTTCTCTGAAATTTTCTAAAGAAAAAGTTGGAGCCGATCCGGATTGGACCTGCCGATCCGGATCCCGAACGCAGATATTCTTCTGCGGGCAGCCGATCCGGATTGGACCTGCCGATCCGGATCCCGAACGCAGTTTTTCACTGCGGGTAGCCGATCCGGATCGTAATCACGAACTGATCCGGATCGCGGCTAGGGTTTTATATAGAACAAAAGGGTTTTGATTTCTTTTACTCCAATCTTTTGTTCCAAAGTTTCCAGAGCTTCTCTCTCTAGATTTCATCCATCTTGGAAGCTTTCAAACTCAGGTTCTTCAATTCCAAGTAAGTTTTATTGATCAAAATCTCGGTTTTTCACAGTTTTTCTTATTCCTCCTCAAAACGTGATGAATTTCTTGTATCAATCTCATTTGTGGATGGTTTTTGATCAAATTTCTTTTGAAATAAGAACTATGGGTAGATTAGTTTTGATTATATGCTAGGTATTCTCGAGATAAACGGATTTTTAGTCTTCGATTTCAAAAATTTCGGTTTTAGGGCATATAATGGGAATTTTCCAAAATCATGCAATTGATCTATTTTTAAATTTCCCTTTGCAAAACTAATTTGATTCCTAGTCTCTCTACACGATAATGATTGTTTGGGTACAATTTTTCTAATTTTTAAAAATTAATAATTTTTTCGTGTTCTTGAGGTGTTGCTCACAGGATTTCTTTTCACAAGAAACCAATAGCAATGGTGATCACCTGGATCATTTTCCTTCTGGCTGCTATGGTACATACGAGAGACACTGTCAAGCCCAAGAGGGCTAAAAAGGATGAAGTCAATTGGGATGAGTTGTCAGATGATGAAACACATCCTGAAAAATCGCCACAGAAAACCTCTGTTGCATCGAAAGGGAAAGCCCGTGCAGAGACATCAAAGGAAAAGGCTCCGCCCACTGCTACGGAAAAAGGAAAAGTACCAATGACCTCTTCATCCATATTAAAAAGAAAAAGACTCGCTCGACGACCTGGACGAGCTCGAGGTATTGAAATAAATGAACCATGTCAAGAGAATCCAAAGAATATCTCTCAAATTGACACTGAATCTGAAGACGAAGAAGATTGGGACACATTTCTTGATGAAGTACAACAAGGTATTGATGAAGAAAATAAGGTTTACCTAAAGAACAAGAAGCTACTGAAGTCTTCCTCAATACTTAAGCAGCAAGCAAGGAAAAAGAATGTGCCAAGCAATGAACCTCTTGACAATTCACATTCTTTGCCAAGAAGATCTCCTCGGAATGAAGGACAGACTGCTCCGTCAATCGTCACACAACGTTCTTCAAATTCCAGAAGAATTGACCAAAAGGGAAACCTGGAGTCTTCCATCAAACAAGAACAAGACAAAATGGCTCTAGGACTTAGAAAGATGTCCAAGGACATACATCAGATGAAACAAGAGTGTTCTACGATTTCGGGAATGCTTAAAGGAATTTTGAAAAAGCTGGGCTGCACGAGCTCTGAGGACTCCGCCTCGGATGACTCAGATTCAGATACTTGAATTGTTGGTCTAATAATTTTCTTGTGCAGGAACTTTTTTTTTAACTTTCTTTTGTGCAGGTTTTGACGTTTTAGTTTTTAGTTTTTAGTTCTCAAACTTGAACTGTTAACCATTCTCTCCATTTTGGTATTTTTTGGCTAATTTTTGTGACAAAAAGGGGGAGAAAGAAGTATAAACAATGATACTATGATACAATGGTTACTGAGAAAACTTGAAACTATAGAGGTAAGTAACCTCAACTTGAAAGGTAAGTAGAACTTCAACTTTCGGTTTTCATTTGTGTTTGAATGCATGCCTCGACTAACTATTCGACTAACTATTTGGGCATGTAATATAACTAACAAGTTGATGTTCACTAACATAACATTTGGTGATTGATTGCATAGAAGATATGTTGGTGTTTTAACTATGATCAGTTTACATATCTGAATGTATATGTTACGGAATTTGAGTTGGCGTAGTTTCGTGAAAGGTTCAAGTCTTGAAGATTGAAGGTGAAGAAAGTTGGATCTTTTAACTCAATCTCAAGAAAGAAGAATTCAAAAGGATCAGGTATGTTTAACTAAAGTTTATTGGTGATCCGAATACTTCTTGTAGTGTAGAAACACCTGGAAGAATTTTTAATTGCATAAAAATCAAAAACTGGTGTTCGGACATGTTCAGGATCCGGATCAGAGCCAGCGATCCGGATCCCGAAGGTTGTTGTTTCATACATTACTTCAATCCGGATCGCAGCATCTCACGATCCGGATCCCGAACGTTGAGTTTTCTGAATTGTATGAACGATCCGGATCAGGCATTCCGATCCGGATCCCGAACGTTTGTTTTTCTGGAAACCGTCTTTCTTGCTACTGCAATCCGGATCGCCCAAATCCGATCCGGATCGCCGTCCGTAAAAATTCCAGAAATGTTAGGTTTTTGATTCTTATCTCCTTCCTAGGGTTTCTAACCTATAAATAGACCCTATGACTCTTTTTCTAGGGTTAATCCAGATAATCCACATAGAGCCGTCATATTCAAATATCATTCTATACGGCCTAGATCCACATATAAAGAAGAAAGGAAATCATTAGATATTACTCTATGTTTCTTCATCTATATTGATTAGTTTGATTCTAGGTTTTCATACTCATATCTTGAGTTGAATCAAACTAATGAATACTTAGATGGCATTTCCTATCTATCTTTGATCTAAGTATTCGGCGGATCATCACCACCCAAAAACAACGATTTCCCCAAAATCGGCGCGTGGATTCGCGTGTCCTTGTGGATTCAAGGTTCAACCGCTCTCGTGGATTCGGAGCGAGGCACATTCGTGGATTCGAAGGGTGCTACTGGGTGAAGACCGTGGATTCGGTCGGACGTCGTGGATTCGACGTTGGACGCCGTGGATTCGGCGTTGGGCGCAGATCGTGGATTCGAGAAGCGTCGTGGAGCGAGCGGAGAAGATCCTCTAGGAGCGTATGGAAAAGGTTGAGTCGTAAGTGCGTACGGTAAATCACCTTGTACGTGTTTTAATTCTAGTGGATTTCGCCGTGTTATCGGTCCCGTGGTTTTTTTACTCCGGTTTGGAGTTTTTCCACGTAAAAATCTTGCGTGTTATTTTTATTTCCGCATTGGGTTTTTATTGCAACGATTTTTGAGTGTTTATACGTTTACACCTATTCACCCCCCTCTAGGTGTTTCTTCCCCTATTTAGATCTATATTACATATAACCCATCAAGTGGTATCAGAGCGGGAATAGGGTTGTAAACAATGGTTGAAGGTGGAAACATCAATCGACCCCCTTTCTTTGATGGAACAAATTATGCGTACTGGAAAGTACGGATGAAAGCCTTTTTAATTTCCATCGACGAAAGGGTGTGGCAATCAATTGAATTAGGATGGTCTAATCCAACTGAAATTATCTCTGATGTTCGCACCTTAAAACCTAGGTCGAAATGGACCAAGGAAGAGTTAGATTCATCTTCTTACAATGGCAAGGGAATTAATGCTATTTTTAATGCCTTATCTCAAACTGAATTCTCTCGCGTCTCGGCATGTGAGACTGCGAAAGAAATCTGGGATGTTCTTCAGGTTACACATGAGGGAACTAACCTCGTGAAGATTCAGAAACTGCAAATGCTTACGAGCAAGTTTGACTCTATCTTGATGGCAGAAAATGAATCTTTCACGGACTACTATACACGATTGCAAGACATCGTAAACTCATGTGCTAACCTGGGAGAGAAGATTCCAGAATTTAAGGTTGTAAGAAAGATCTTAAAAACTCTTCCTGAACGATTTCGCCCAAAGGTTACAGCCATTGAAACTATTAAACACTCGGACGAAATGCGTGTAGAAGAATTAGTTGGTTCATTACAAACATATGAAATGACATTTACTACTAACAATTCTTCTGGAAAAGCATCCTCTTCTAAGTCTTCAGGTTATGCGTTGAAAACAACTAAGGAAGAAGACGCGGATACATCCTCCTCAGACGATGACGAGAATCTTTCTATGGAGGAATTTGAGAAGCAGCTCGCTCTCTTGACAAGGAAGTTTCGCTGAAATTTTCGAAGGGGTAATTCAAGTAAATCTCCATCCTTCGGAAAGTCGAACAAAGGCAAGGGTACTTCAAGTTACAAGTCAAGAAAGCAAGAGAACTTCTCAAAGGATAAGAAAAGTTCAGAGGGACAACTACAATGCTTCAAATGTCGAGGCTACGGCCACATTGCAATTGAGTGTCCCAACAAGTATCCGGCAAAGAAGAAGGTGATGCAAGTCGTCACTTGGGATGACAACTCAACGTCAAATGAGTCGTCTTCAAGTGATGAAGAAAAGAGCACCACGGCATTCCACGCGTCCATATCTTCACCCTTCATGTGCTTTATGGCAAGTACGTCCGAGTCATTGTCCAACTCCACTGTTGAAAAGATTGCAACGGACAACGAATCGGATGATTCGGAAGGTGAAGATTTTGCTCTAGCCTACCACAGACTTTTGAGGGATTCAAAGAAAGTGGCTAAGCAAAACAAGAGTTTGAGAGGGAGATTGCATGATCTCGAAGAAGAAGCAAAAAGGGCAACTTCTCTCTCAAACGCTCTTGAAGTGGAAAGGGAAAATCTGATAAAAGTAAATGTTTCCCTTCAAGAGTCCAATGAGCTTTTTGAGAAGGAACATACAAATCTGGTGGATAAAGCGGATCACTTCTCAAAGCTCTACAACGAGGCTCGACAGGATAACCTGGAAATGACAAAGACCATTTTCCAACTCAAGGATGACTTGCAGCGATTCTCTTAAGGAAGGAGTAAGTTGGATAGGCTTCTTGGTCTTGGTCAAACAAATCGGTTCGGCCTCGGGTACACTCAAACTGGAAACAGTCCAAGTTGGAGTGGGACAGTTTTTGTGCCTCAGTCGGTATCTCCTCCTCCGACACCGGAATTCAAGACAAACAACGACAACAAACCTACTTCATCCTTTTTGGGATCGTCAAGATCTAAGGTATGTTTTCGTTGTGGTGTTTCAGGGCACATAAGAAGATATTGCAAGACGGGAGTCAAACGCTCACTTCAAACACCTCTTGCAATGACTACCACAAAGGTGATTCCTCGGAAATCAATTGCAAATCAATTGAAGGAAAAGAACCTTGGTAGTTTACCGCGCAAGACGACTTCATCAAGGAGCAGCAATCGTTTTAACAAGACGCTTTCACCTAGGCATATAACTTCACGACCATTACCGACGCATTCCAAAAAGGTTTGGGTGCGCAAAGGTGAAATCTTTCCTTGTCTTGTTACCAATGTTTCCTTGCATGCATATGATAGTTCGTCTTGGTATCTGGATAGCGGGTGTTCCCGTCACATGACCGGTGACAAAAATAGTTTTCAAAATCTTGAGAAAATCTCCGGAGGACTCGTTGTTTTCGGAGACGGTCGATCTGTTGGGTTATATGTAATACGGATCTAAATAGGGGAAAAAACACCTAGAGGGGGGTGAATAGGTGTAAACGTATAAACACTCAAAAAATCGTTGCGATAAAACCCAATGCGGAAATAAAAATAATACGCAAGATTTTTACGTGGAAAACTCCATCACCGGAGTAAAAAACCACGGGACCGATAACACGGCAGAAATCCACTAGAATTAAAACACGTACAAGGTGATTTACCGTACACACTTACGACTCAACCTTTTCCATACGCTCCTAGAGGATCTTCTCCGCTCGCTCCGCGACGCTTCTCGAATCCACGATCTGCGCCCAACGCCGAATCCACGGCGTCCAACGTCGAATCCACGACGTCCGACCGAATCCACGGTCTTCACCCAATAGCACCCTTCGAATCCACGAACGTGCCTCGCTCCGAATCCACGAGAGCGGTTTGAACCTTGAATCCACAAGGACACGCGAATCCACGCGCCGATTTTTGGGGTAAATCGTTGTTTTGGGTGGTGATGATCCGCCGAATACTTAGATCAAAGATAGATCGGAAATACCATCTAAGTATTCATTA
This sequence comes from Tillandsia leiboldiana, assembly GCA_029204045.2. Lineage (NCBI taxonomy): Eukaryota > Viridiplantae > Streptophyta > Magnoliopsida > Poales > Bromeliaceae > Tillandsia > Tillandsia leiboldiana. Next base: position 9,852 of record JAQNDB010004017.1, on the reverse strand, counting down.
GTTTGATTCAACTCGAGATGTGAGTATGAAAACCTAGAATCAAACTAATCAATATAGATGAAGAAACATAGAGTATTCTCTAATGATTTCCTTTCTTCTCTATATGTGGATCTATAGCCGTATAAAATGGTATATGAAAATGACGGCTATAGACTCTATGGATCCACAGTGGATTAACCCTAGAAAAAGAGTCATAGGGTCTATATATAGGTTAGAAACCCTAGGAAGGAGATAAGAATCAAAAACCTAACATTTCTGGAAATTTTACGGACGGCGATCCGGATCGGACTAGCTAGGATCCGGATCGTCGTAACGAGACAGCCAGTTCCAGAAAAACGAAGGTTCGGGATTCGGATCGAAGTTCACGATCCGGATCGTTCTTACAGTTTACCAAACATCAACGTTCGGGATCCGGATTGCGAAGCATGATCCGGATCGTTCAAGGAAAATGGTAAACTCACTGTTCGGGATCCGGATCAAGAGACTACGATCCGGATTGAACTGGTGTATGAACGAACCACCTTCGGGATCCGGATCGAACAACCTGATCCGGATCCTGAACATGTCCCAAGTCCAGTTTTTGATTTTTATGCAATGAAAGATTCTTCCAAGTGTTTCTACACTACAAGAAGTATTCGGATCACACAAAATATTTAGTTAAACATACCTGATCCTTTTGAATTCTTCTTTCTTGAGATTGAGTTAAATGATCCAATTTTCTTCACCTTCAATCTTCAAGACTTGAGACTTTCACGAAACTACGCCAACTCAAATTCCGTAACAATCTCCCCCTTTGGCGGTTTCGTGACAAAACATAGATCCACTAAAGAAAATTCAAAAAGATATTTTTGTTGCTATCACCATACAACAAAAATTTACAATGGAGATCCAAAAATTTAAATACATGAGATAAACTCCTAAAACAGACTCTAGACTTAGACATCTGTACTCTCTGCACAAAGAAATCATTCTTGACAAAAAGAGATCGTTAGATACCTCAAGAATATTTAGCATACAAAACCTAGTACAGAGATAGAGTTTATCTAATCATCATGACATTTGAGAATTCAGATATGTAAGAGAATCAAAGTTAAAAACCAACATATCTTCTATGCATTCAAAAACCAAATGTCAAAATGTTAGTCCAACATCAACTTGTTAGTTATATTACATGCCCAAATAGTTAGTCGAATAGTTAGTCGAGACATGCAAACAATCACAAGATGAAAACCAAAGTTGAAGTTGAGATCAGATCATACTTACCTTGATATTTCATCATTCATACCATCATTCATTGTTCAAAGTTCTCTCTAACTCTCTCCCCCTTTTTGTCACAAAATAAAGCCAAAAATTACATAAGTGGAGAGAATGGTTAACAGTTTAAGTTCGAGAACTAAAAACTCAAATTAAAACTTAAAAACCTGCACAACAGAAGGATTTAAGCATATGCATAATAAACAGAAATTAGAAGGATACGGATTATTCAGACTCGTCTGAACTGATACAGCCGAGGATTTGGAAGATCTTCTTTATTCGCTTGTTCATTGCTGATTGATGTTTATTTACCTTCTTTATTTCTTCCGTTACCTCAATTAGTTCATTTGATATACGTTCTTGCTCGTTGGAGAGCCTTTGCTGTTCTTTATAGATTGAGGTAACAGATGCATCATCATCAGAAGTTGATTGTGGTGCTTCTTGTGCCGGAGGTGCTGGTTGAACTGGAGGAGCTGCTGCCGGTGCAGAGGTTGTTGCTTGTTGTCGTTGTTCGCGTTGCCGGTGAAGAGGTATGAAAGGTTCATCTGGCTTCGTCGAAAGAGACTTTACAAATGTTGTGTCATTGATCGTTCCTAAACTGTGCAGATAGGAACTCGCATTTGTGTCAGCTTTAAACTTGCGAAGAATGCGCATGATGATCATTGGAAAAGGTAGTCTCTCTGACGGATGAGCTTGCTCCACATATCGTGCCATCCTTGACCAGATGACGTAGGGAATGTTTAAGTTAGCTCCCATTGCTGCTGCGGGGTTTCCAAGTAGATAAAGGAATATCATTCTTTCCCACCGAAGAACCTTAGTGTTCATGTTTGGAATAATATTGTAACAAACAATGAGATTTAAGATGCGGTACTCTGGTCGTAGTTCTTTCGAGAAAACGGAGTTTCCTGTCGACCGAGTATCTGGAACACAGATTCCATCAACTACCACTCTCCAGGAGAAGGTGTTGAAGGCTTGATTCTTCAGGTAATGAGTGCCATCGGCTCGGGCGTCCATCCCTAGTACTTCACCAATTAGCTGAGGCGTTACTTTGATTCTGACATTCTTGACTAATGTTTGAAAATCCCGACGCCCGCTTTCCTGATCAACTAGATAGCAGGCATTCTGATAAAACATCCTTATTGAGTGAAGACAATACCCAGTGGTCTCCGGGAAATCGCAAATGGGAGCAAGACCTCTCTGGTCAAACAAAGTCCCGAACATCTGAGAACGCTGCCTTAAGGCTTTTACATCGACATGCCTTTCTCCAATGCATTCTCTGTTTTCAAAATCCTTTATTCTAGTCGAGCTGACAAAGTCTTGAGGAGGTGCTTGGCCAGCAGCTGGTTGCTCAATGGTGATTCCTCGAGCACTCCCTCTTTTGCGAGCAATACTTTTTCTTCTTGTTTTCCCAGAAGTTTCTTCCATTGGAGCTTTCCCTTTTTCAGCAGCAGTAGGCGGAGCCTTCGATGTTTCCGCAGGCGCTTTTCCCTTTGAAGCAGTGGGAACAGTCGTTGCTTCAACCTGCAGTTCATCCCAATCAATTGATTCTGTTTCAGATTCTGTATCGGAATCATCTTTCACTTTCTTCGCTTTCTTAGCTTTCTTAGCCCTCTTGGGCTTGACGGTGTCTCTTATATGAACCATTGTGACCAGGAGAAGGATTAACCAAGAGAGTGCCATTGATCAAAGTGCTTGAGTTAAGAAAGTGTCCTGTGAAAACCAACTCAAGAACACATGAAAAATTCTTAGTTTTCAAAAATTGAAAAAAAATTATATCCAAAGAATCATAATCATGTAGAGAAGCTAAGAATCAAATTAGTTTTGCAAAAGGACTTTTAAAAATAGATCAATTGCATGATTTTTGAAAATCCTTATTATATGCCCTAAGACCGAAAATTTAGAAATCAAAGCCTAAAAATCCGTTAATCAGGAGAATACCTAGCATATAATCAAAACTAATCTACCCAGAGTTCTTATTTCAAAAGAAATTTGATCAAAAACCATCCACAAACAAAGTTGATCCAAGAAATTCATCACGTTTGAGGAGGAAAAGAGAAAAACGGTGAAAAACCGAGATTTTGATCAATAAAACTTACTTGGAGTTGAAGAACCTGAGTTTGAAAGCTTCCAGGAAGGATGAAATCTAGAGAGAGAGGCTCTGGAAACTTTGGAACAAAAGATTGGAGTAAAGAAATCAAAAACCCCTTTCGTTCCTTATAAAACCTAGCCGCGATCCGGATCAGTTCATAACTGCGATCCGGATCGGCTACCCGCAGTAAGAAACTGCGTTCGGGATCCGGATCGGCAGATACAATCCGGATCGTCAGCCCGCAGAAGAATTCCTGCGTTCGGGATCCGGATCATCTAGCCCGATCCGGATCGGCCCCAACTTTTTCTTTAGAAAATTTCAGAGAAATTCAGGAAAATCCAGAAAAAGATTGTAAGCACAAATGTGTATCAACTTTAAACAAAAATCATCGTTTCATACAACAAGAATTAGATTATGCCAAATCTATCAATAATATCCAAAAATGAAACGAAAATTTACAAAAATTAAATCCCTTAAAGTTGAACACCTTCAATCACATCTAACTTGATCTTATGAGTAATGCCTTTATCAAATCATCAATTCAGTAAAGAAAATGAAATACAAAGATCAATAGATGTTTGAAATCCCAAATATAGTAGATAATATATCTAGACAATCTGTTGAAGAGAGTGGCTCTTTGAGCATCTTTCATTAAAAACCCACCTTATACCAACCTTGAAATTTGACAGAGTCAAGTATTTCAACATGCATTTTACTTAATCAAAAATTTGAACAACCATGCTTGGTATACATGTGGTAGCTGCACACAATACTCGGACGACCGAGGTGGTAGCTCTTTCCTCCATGTGGTGGTAGTTTTCACACTCCTCATTGGGATGTAACTCTTTCCACATCTTTTGAGCATTTTACCTTTTCTAAGACTCCCCCTCAATTGGCTATCAATTATTTAAGATATAAAGTATTCAACCAAATATTGATCTCGATTTCATACTCGACTAAGCAGTCAAATAAGATAATGACTATACCAAGAGATCATAGAGAGAGAAATTGACTTTGATCACTTTAGAAGATGATTTAATTAACATAAATGATCATTGCAACAGTGAAATATTATGATGGCAAAAGCATAATAAATTTCTAAATGTGCGAAAAGATGCAATTAAAGTCAATTATGATCTATGCTCAATTAATGTCCTATGTACAAACATAGATAATGAACAAAACAAAAACAAATACAAAACCTATCCTAAGCAAAGATTTCAAAAAGAAGATTACTTCAAAGAAAGCATCCCAATTGCTTTTCGTAAATGAATAAAACGTTTTTGATCCAAAGGTTTTGTTAGAATGTCAGCTAATTGATCCTCAGTTGAAATATATGAAAGTTGAAGAGTATTTGATTCAACTAGCTCTCTAAGAAAATGATATCTAAGTTCAATATGTTTTGTTCTAGAGTGCAACACAGGGTTTTAAGAAATGTTAATAGCACTAGTGTTGTCACAAAGTATTGTTACCGAAGATGCTGAAATGCGGAAGTCGCTCAGTACGCTTTTCATCCAAATGAGTTGAGTTGAGCAACTTCCAGCTGAAATGTATTCCGCTTCGGCAGTCGAGAGTGCTATGCAATTCTGCTTTTTACTGTGCCATGCAACAAGGCAATGGCCAAGATAGAAGCATGCACCACTCGTGCTTTTCCGATCATCCACTGATCCTGCCCAATCGGCATCTGAGTATCCAACAATATCCAAACTTGTTCCCATAGGATACCAAATTCCGAAATTAATTGATCCTTTGATATACCGGATGATCCTTTTCACCGCTTTCAGGTGAACCTCCTTTGGTGCTGATTGATATCTCGCGCAAATCCCAACACCAAAAGATATATCCGGGCGACTAGCCGTGAGGTAAAGTAGACTTCCAATCATACTTCGATACAATTTCTCGTCTACATTCTCACTATGTGATTCACTTCCAAGTCCCTTGTGGCTAGTTCCCATTTGAGTCGGAAAATCTTTACAATTTTCTAGATCAAACTTTTTGACCAACTCCATAGCATACTTGGATTGACTCAAGTGAATATCTTCATCATTTTGTTTAATTTGCAATCCAAGAAAATAAGTCAATTCGCCCATCATGGACATCTCAAATTCGCTTTCCATGGTCTCCGCGAATTTAGAAGCATCGTTATCTCTTGTTGCGCCAAATACTATGTCATCGACATATATTTGTGCTACAATGAAATTGTTTTGATAATGCTTCACAAAGAGAGTCCTATCAGCTCCCCCTCGAGTATAGCCCTTCTCCAAAAGGTGCTTTGTTAACCTTTCGTACCATGCTCGCGGTGCTTGTTTCAGACCGTAAAGAGCCTTTTTCAAACGAAAAACATGGTTAGGTTGTTTATGATCTACAAAACCTTTCGGTTGAGCCACATAAACTTCCTCATTTAAAAACCCATTTAGAAATGCGCTCTTAACGTCCATTTGAAATAATTTGATTTTAAAATGACAAGCAATAGCAAACAGTATACGAATGGACTCGAGTCTAGCTACAGGGGCGAATGTTTCGTCAAAGTCTATACCTTCTACTTGAGAGTAGCCTTGAGCAACTAATCGTGCCTTGTTCCTGATGATAGTACCATCCTCATTTTTCTTGTTCTTGAAGATCCATTTGGTACCTATCACATTGTGTTGCTTTGGAGGCTTTGTTAATTCCCAGACTTTGTTTCGCTCAAATTGATGGAGCTCTTCCTGCATTGCTTTAATCCAGTAGTCATCCTGAAGAGCTTCATCTATGTTCTTTGGTTCGATTAAAGATACGTAGCAAGCGAATCCACAAACCAACTGCCTCCGAGTTCTGACTCCTTCTTGTGGATCTCCAATAATATTCGATTCCGGATGATCCTTGGAGATTCGTAACGTTTGTTGAAGCGGAGTACTCGGAGATCTATGAGATGATTCCTGCACATCAGATAAACTAGAAGAACCATTAGATGCATCATTACTATTGGAAGTATTATTATGAGAAGATGCACTAGCAGGAGAATCATCATCTAGAGAGATATCGAGGGTAGATTTTCCAGTTTCAAAGTGAAAAGCTTCATCTACTTTAACATTTATAGATTCTACGATCGTCTTAGATTCAATGTTAAATACTCGATATGCTCTGCTATTCGTAGAATAACCCAGAAAGATCCCTTCATCACTTCGAGAGTCGAACTTTCCAAGATTTTCACGGTCACGTAAAATGTAACATCGACTCCCGAAGACACGAAAATATTTGATATTGGGTTTTCTACTAAACCACAGCTCATATGGTGTATTTAAAGTTCCTGGGCGCAAGTAAACTCTATTAATGACATAGACAGCGGTGTTCACAGCTTCAGCCCAAAAATGTAGCGGCAAATTCCGGCTATGAAGCATCACACGCGCCATCTCTTGAACAACCCTGTTCTTGCGCTCAACAACACCATTCTGCTGAGGTGTATAGGGTGCCGAGAATTCATGTTTGATTCCATTTGAAGTGCAAAAATCAATAAATTTTGAATTTATGAATTCTCCACCTCTATCACTTCTAACACGAATGATCTTTTCATTCTTTTCAATCATAATACGATGGCAAATCTCATGAAAAGTGTCAAACGTATCAGCTTTCTCTTTCAAAAATGCTACCCATGAAAACCGAGAGAAATCATCAACCAATAAAAAGATGTACCATTTACCTCCCAAAGATGGTTGACGGGTCGGCCAAAAGAAAAAGAAGAAAAGAAAGTAGTATACATAAACTACACAAGATTTAATCGAAGAACGATTAAAGACAAGGAGGAGTTTCACCTTTGCATACCCAAACCTTTTGAGTTTTGGAGTATGTTGGCACTGGTTGAAAAGTTTTCCTTGATGAAGACGTCTTTCAAGATTGGTCTTTTTCTTTTGTCATCGTCTTGTTTGAAGTACTACCAATGTCCTTTTCTTTAGGAAAATCCTTCTTTGAGTTCCATGGAGTGAACTTGTTGGTAGCAGTTGCAAGATGTGGTTGATTTGATCTTTGAGCTCCAATCTTGCAATTTCTTCCAATGTGCCCTGCAGAATTACAACGAAAACATACCTTTGTGCTTGACGATTCTGAAGAGGATGAAGTAGGTTTGTTGTCGTTAGTTGTCATGATTTCCGGTGTCGGAGAAGGAGATACCGACTGAGGCACAAAGACTGTCCCAACCGAACTAAAATTGTCTTCAGTTCGATTGTATCCGAGGCCGAACTTGTTTGTTTGACCAAGACCAAGAAGTTTATCCAACTTACTCCTTCCTAAGGAAAATTGCTGTAAGTCATCCTTGAGTTGGCAAATGGTCTCTGTCATTTCCAATTTTTTCCCGTCGGGCCTCGCCGTAGAGCTTCAAGAAGTAGTTCGCTTTGTTCACCATATCTATATAGTTCTTCTCGAGTTGCTCATTGGACTCTTGAAGGGAAACATTTTCTTTTATCAGTTTATCCCTTTCCACTTCAAGATCGGTCGAGAGAGAAGTTACCCTTTTTACTTCTTCTTCGAGATCCTGCAATCTCCCTCTCAACCCCTTGTTTTGCTTAGCCGGTTTCTTTAAATCCCGTAAAGATCTGTGATAGGCTAGAGCAAATTCTTCACCTTCCGAATCATCCAATTCGTTGTCCGTTGCATTCTTTTCAACAGTGGAGTTGGACAGCGACTCAGATGTATTTGCCATAAAGCACATGAAGGGTGAAGATACGGACGCGTGGAATGCAGTGGAGCTCTTTTCTTCATCACTCGAAGACGACTCATTTGACGTTGAGTTGTCATCCCAAGTGACGACTTGCATCGCCTTCTTCTTTGCCGGATACTTGTTAGGACATTCCGTTGCAATGTGGCCGTAGCCTCGACATTTGAAGCATTGTAGTTGTCCTTCTGAGCTTTTCTTATCCTTTGAGAAGTTCTCTTGCTTTCTTGACTTGTAACCTGAAGTACCCTTGCCTTTGTTCGACTTTCCGAAGGATGGAGATTTGCTTGAATTACCCCTTCGAAAGTTGCGGCGAAACTTCCTTGTCAAGAGAGCGAGCTGCTTCTCAAATTCCTCCATAGAAAGATTCTCGTCATCGTCTGAGGAGGATGTATCCGCGTCTTCTTCCTTAGTTGTTTTCAACGCATAACCTGAAGACTTAGAAGTGGATGCCTTTCCAGAAGAATTGTTAGTAGTAAACGTCATTTCATAAGTTTGTAATGAACCAACTAATTCTTCTACACGTATTTCGTCCGGGTGTTTAATAGTTTCAATGGCAGTAACCTTTGGGCGAAATCGTTCAGGAAGAGTTTTTAAGATTTTTCTTACAATCTTAAATTCTGGAATCTTCTCTCCCAGATTAGCACATGAGTTTACGATGTCTTGCAATCGTGTATAGTAGTCCGTGAAAGATTCATTTTCTGCCATTAAGATAGAGTCAAACTTGCTCGTAAGCATTTGCAGTTTCTGAATCTTCACGAGGTTAGTTCCCTCATGTGTAACCTCAAGAACATCCCAGATTTCTTTCGCAGTCTCACATGCCGAGACGCGAGAGAATTCAGTTTGAGATAAGGCATTAAAATAGCATTAATTCCCTTGCCATTGTAAGAAGATGAATCTAACTCTTCCTTGGTCCATTTCGACCTAGGTTTTAAGGTGCGAACATCACCATTAAATTCAGTTGGATTAGACCATCCTAATTCAATTGATTGCCACACCCGTTCGTCGATGGAAATTAAAAAGGCTTTCATCCGTACTTTCCAGTACGCATAATTAGTTCCATCGAAGAATGGGGGTCGGTTGATGTTTCCACCTTCAACCATTGTTTACAACCCTATTCCCGCTCTAATACCACTTGTTGGGTTATATGTAATACGGATCTAAATAGGGGAAAAAACACCTAGAGGGGGGTGAATAGGTGTAAACGTATAAACACTCAAAAAAATCGTTGCGATAAAACCCAATGCGGAAATAAAAATAATACGCAAGATTTTTACGTTGGAAAACTCCATCACCGGAGTAAAAAACCACGGGACCGATAACACGGCAGAAATCCACTAGAATTAAAACACGTACAAGGTGATTTACCGTACACACTTACGACTCAACCTTTTCCATACGCATCCTAGAGGATCTTCTCCGCTCGCTCCGCGACGCTTCTCGAATCCACGATCTGCGCCCAACGCCGAATCCACGGCGTCCAACGTCGAATCCACGACGTCCCGACCGAATCCACGGTCTTCACCCAATAGCACCCTTCGAATCCACGAACGTGCCTCGCTCCGAATCCACGAGAGCGGTTGAACCTTGAATCCACAAGGACACGCGAATCCACGCGCCGATTTTTTGGGGTAAATCGTTGTTTGGGTGGTGATGATCCGCCGAATACTTAGATCAAAGATAGATCGGAAATACCATCTAAGTATTCATTAGTTTGATTCAACTCGAGATGTGAGTATGAAAACCTAGACATCAAACTAATCAATATAGATGAAGAAACATAGAGTATTCTCTAATGATTTCCTTTCTTCTCTATATGTGGATT